>SMLS01058712.1:0-10428 GCA_004785975.1 Popillia japonica
AATACATTACTTATTTGTGTATATGTAGTTGCCTACATACATAACATAATTCAATTTTGTTTTAATTGACCTTAAAGTGGGAAAAGTAACTGCAATTAAAAGATTCCCTATAAATGCGGAATAAATTCAAAATGATTGAATTATTTGCAGTTTCATTATGTAACAGTTACTGATGTAATTGCGGATAAACATGTTACATCACCGTACTTCCAGAAAGAGCGTCTGTTTAGAGCAATCATTTTCAGGCAAGCCATAAAAGTACGTTTAGCACTCACACATAGATCGAAATTAAATTGAGTTTACTGCCCAGACTTTGACATTTAATTTCGGAATTAAACGTTACAAGTATGTAGCTTTGTGTCACTATAAATTTGCCGTTAAAGTTTTATAGAAGTGCCACCTTTTGTAAGTAGTGCTTCCCTAAATAAAGTAGCAGAAAACAAGTTGGGATTAACGAGATTAAATTAAAGCAAATCTGTTATATGTAGTACAGTAATACAATTGATTGAATCATATCGCGTCAGTTATTTTCTTAATTGGCAAAGTTCAAGATACAACACCTTTTTGCGTTTGACATTTTCTTACTAGAAGGTCAAACGTACTGCGATAATAATAACGACAAAGAAAAACTCAATTTAGTGTAGTATTCTAGGAGTTAGGAGAGTTATAACGGATAATAAGTAGGTGTTGACCTAAGCTGGAATGTCAGTATAAATTGTTCCATTATCGCCACGACGCCAGGCGTCTGGCCGCTTTCAATTTTTTTTGCATCAGCATCATATTTAAGAAATATTATAGTCTTCTCACTATGTTGTTCAAAGAAATATTTTTTTTAAAATTATGTTGCTATTAGTTAATGGTGAAAACAGAATCTATTCGAATGTTGTTTCTATTTTAAGATTGTAAAATTGCAGTTGAGTTGTTTATTACTGCTACATGATATACAGGGTGTCAAATAAATACTGTCGGAAAGAATAAACAATATAAAACTAATATCACAAGAAAGGTGAATCCCAAAAATTACGATCATATGTATATTAAAATAAATTTTGCTTTAATACCTAATTACCAAATTTTGTTAAATCCGGGCCTGACACGTGTGTACAAGAAAAAAAGGAACGCTGCAAAAATTTCTAATAGAATAAACAGATATTTTTTATCAAGTTGAATGATATGTAAACAAATGCTTATTGTACTCTATGAATGCATTTGTTTACGAAGCAGCTTTGCTGCTCTATGAATTGGATATGTGGTCTCTTCACAAATATCTATCCAAGTAGTCGGGTAACGTATTTTGCAGAAAATTCAAATGATCTACCGCATTTAATATTTCGGGAAATACATGTGGACGATACATTTATTGGTGTTCTGTGTTGGAATGACCTCTGATGGAAACTTTGTGGGTTTTTATCGGCCCAGTGATAAACATTATGGTAATTCAGCACACCGGAGATTTGGAAAACCAGTTTCTGTTTGACGAAGCCATTCACAACAGGTAACTCGCCGAGGAAAATCATTGTCTGATAGAATTTTGATTTTCTGTACGTAATACGGTTGCAGTAAAAGATTTTATCCTATTTCTCCGTAGCTTAAAATTATGTCCATGTACTCAGTATTCGTATAACTTGCCATAATGTACACATAAGACAACGAATGCCTGTGAATGACTCAACGTTCTGGCTGTGTTGCCCATCCAGTTATGCGCTGCGCTCGAACAACAGGGCCGGATTGAGATTGAAAAATACTATTTTGTCGTTACTGTGTGGACATAAAGTATTCATTTTTTGGAATTTAGGTTTCCATCCCATTAGCTTTAATATCTTTTATTTTCATACACTATTCAGTAGACACCCCCTATAGTACTCACTACTATAAAGTTAAAGTCTATTTATAGGAGTTACATACGCATTTATTATAGAATTAACACAGTATCGGTGTTTCTTGGGCTATCTGAGGATCAAGTATACTGTCCTTGAAAACAAAATTTTGAAGAAATGTCTTTCAAATTCGGAAAACAGGAACTGCTTCTACACTTCTATAATCATTGTTGCAAGATTCTACTTTGCCAATACACGTTAGTATTCTTTTGTTGAGCAAAAATTTGACAAGCTAATAATTATTGCCATGGATTGCGTTCACTTCTACTAATATAAGAACCCCCTCATTCTCTTGAAACACGAAAAACGTGGTAGATCGTCAAAAAAATGTTCTATAAACAATATTCTGCTATAGATCATTTTTCATCAATTTTTTTTTGTAATTCTTGAATTTATTCCTTCTCCATGTGTTCGTGTAAGAATTAAATTTATCTCACTCAAACTATTTGTATTTGTTTTTTTTTTCTGGGAATATCTTTGGTCTCTGTATTTTGGCGGATATTTCAATAATTTTCACTATTGCTTCAGTGCAAAGCATACTCTACCAGTGCAGAGGACAACTTCTGTTGCCTCTCTGTCAAGTTGCTTTTTGAGGTGGCCTTCTGAAACGTCAATGCATATCAGCGTCTTGGTTTGCAAGGTCATCCGATATGTCATTTCTTTTGGTATTTGTGTGCTCTGGAACCTACATTGAAAGCACATCGTTTCTTCGTGCCAGTTGCTTCATGGTTATCTGACATTCCCAAACCAGTTTGGATTCAAAGCTAGAGCTTTCGGAGGAGCTTAGCGATCGGGACAAATGTAAATGTCTGCGCCTTATCTAGATTTTCTAGGACACAAAAATTGTTGGAGATGATCCCAAAGATCTAAAGAGTGTGGTCTTTTGTCCGTAAAGACCAACACCTACCCTGCTGTACTGACCTACATATAACCTTAAATAGTCAATAAATATCTCTTTCAAGAATTTGTACCTTGTTGGTGTAATGACCTGGAAACATGAGTGGAACTCAACCATTCTCATATGAAATTTAGTGTTTTGTGACTATCGGGCACAAAACAATTGAATGTGATGGAATACAGTCAGCATATTCTCGAATATGCGCCAATTACTGCCACAAATACCTGACATAAACGAGGAAATACATATTAAGAAGCTCTAGGAAATTGTAGTTCTCAGAGTAGAAATCAACTTGCAAATTTGAACTAATACGTTCCTGTCAGCTGACACACTGCTGCACTGATTTTGTTCCTTTTTCGGCAACGACCTAAGCAATCTCAAGGACAATTGTGACTACACCTTTCTCGATATACCAAATTGCGATTGATTGTGCAAGCGTTTTTACAAAATTCTGAAAAAAACGAAATAGTATTGGTTTTGAAACTTGTTCCAACATTTTTTGCCTTACAGTAGTAAAATTTGGGGTGGCGACACCCAAATGATCCATTCCAACCATATTTTTTTTTCCAAATTTCTGGATTATTTTACCGAACTTTTTTTTTAACCACCTTCGGCAAAAACTTGTATGTTAAACCATAAAATCTTTTGGAGGGTTGCTGTCAATGAATTTTGTACTGATTTTTTTTTGTTTCTCGTAAAAGATTAATTCTCATCTGAATTATTGCTGCATTTCCCGAATTAGTTCGTTATTTTCACATGTTAGTTGCAAAGAGCTGACTTTGGAATATTAGAAAAGACTCCAGCCATGGAGATCAACCTTTCGGGATTGAATACGCCTTGAACAGCATGACTTCAATTACTTATGATGGTTCTCAATAATTTGGATTTTTATTGGCTCCAAAAGACTAATGACCAATTCCTACCCATAGTCCATTATTTATTGACTACTTGTCATGCTGCAAATCCAACATTGCCCGTTCAAATTATCTTTTTTTATTGTCAATTTTTTGTGTGAGATACATATCTATATTGGGATCTATGAAGAATACCTTTACTATAAAAAAAAATATGCCAAGCTTTCTTCTGAAGTATTCTGCTAGCATATTAGTTGAAACCTCTTTCCAAAAAGGTGAATAAGAATGTACATTTCATAGATATTTTATGTGACTTTTTAAGCTGCCGTAATAGCGTGCCATTATGCACTGCGTAATGAGTCAGGAAGTTTTGTTCATTGAAACTTTGGCAATACTTTGAGAAGCTTTTCAAGAACACTTCCTAAACAGAATATAAGCTTTTTAAGTGCACGCTCCTGCCACGACCGACAGTAATTCATGTAGAGATGATCACAATTCTGGACGACTTTTCAAAGATAGACCAGGTGAAGATAAAACTTGACAGTTTAGTCACCATCATCGACCAAAGCATGATTTGTGCAGAAATATCGGCATGAGCTATGGTACCAAGAAATGCCTGCTTCACCCCCTCCATGTTCGCCCAAGTGAACCTCCCACGACTTTATTTGCTTTCCAGAAATAGAAACTCGTATAAAAGGTCACCGGTTTGACAATAAAAGATCTTTTAGACTCGTTCCAGCCAAGGAAAATGTGGATCGCATTAATTGCTTAGATAAACCAGGCACAATACCACTGCTTATTTGTAGTTGATGTACTATTAAAAACGTTTTATTACCTTTTAGTTGCATGTTTAGTGACTTCACCGCACTAAACTCCAACGATTTCTGTTTACTAATCTTACAGTAAAATCCTCATAATGTTTCTTGCATAATAAATTTTCTACTGGTCGCTATTCATTTTCGCAAAAGCAGTAACACTAGCTAGAATAATAGCGTAAAGATCAGATTACAGAAAAAAAAGCATCTTACGTTATCATTTGGCACCATAAATCGTCTAGAAATGGCGTAGAATTTCCATTACAGAAATAATAGGTAAGTCTCAGGCGCCCAAAACACTAAATCAGCTTGATGTATAGCGCAACCACAACTAGACCCCCAGATATTTTGAGTTTTCCAAGCATGAAAGCACACAGCAATAATCAAATAATAAAAAGTATACCGTACTGATTCTTCCATTCTTATTATATTCACGAAGATTTCACCGCAGTAAACGGAATTATACGGACACGAAGAGATCGTTATCTAACCAGGTGTTACAGGCGGAGTTATTGATGCAGCCACTACTTTTCCGGCGATAAATTTAATTTGTTTATGACGCCGCTAGCGAGAAAAAGATGAGAGTTGGACGAAACGCCAGAGAGGTAACTTTTGCGTCATGTTCCACGTCGCCTAGCAATGAGATAAACAAGTTGCTGTGGAGTCAGCGTTCTTACGGAAAAGCAAGTGGTTTTTCATTTTTATATTTATGATGCTGTAAATATCGTTTTCGCTGATGTAAATGTTTCCAAACAGTGATCCGATTATATTTAGTATTGAGTTCTGATTGCTATATGTGGAAAACTTAGGAAGTTCCACTTTTTCGTCGAAATTAGTTTTATGATCCGAGTTTTATTTTTCTTAGAAATAGTATTTCTTAACTTATATCAAGTAATAGAAACGATTTTGATGATGCTACTACTACTACTACTAACTCACAAGAGGACTTCCAGGGTTGTCCGACAAGGATCTTGATGGGTCTCAACTATGTTATAGAGCAAGTATAGGCAACCTTTGACTAGTTGTGGGCTAAACTTTAGTGTGCAAATACGTTCGCAAGCCGCATGAAGTGTTCTTAATTTTTAGCGATAGATATCAAACATAAAATAATACGAAAATGTTATTATAATGCAATTTATTAACATAAGAAAATGAAATGAAACAAATAAGTACAAGATAATTAAATCATGAAATTTGGAATTATTTCAAACTACGAAAGTTAAATAACGACAACGAAATCAATGAGACACTTGAGCTGGAATTTGGGAAACTAATCCATCGATGTTTGGATGAATTCCACTAATACAAAGACGTAAAGAATTTTCCAAATTACCGTCAGTCAACTTTGTGTTTTGATTTATTAACTTTTATCATTGAAAAGAACTGTTCGCATTTATAAGTACTGCCAAATGCACAAATCAATCTTCTTGCGAAATTTTCTAAGCTCCGAAAAATGATCTTCCTTGAGGTATTTTTTTGTAGAAATCGCACAACTCCACGTCTTCAAATTTATATTATAGGAGTGAGTTTTATTGAAGCCCGATCAACTCCAAAGATCCCTCGTTGGCGAACTCATATCGGCCTATAGCTCTTATGTCATGCATAACAAAAATATATGAACGTATGATTAAAAACAGACTGGATTGGTGGTTAGAAAACGAGTGTCTCTTGCCTAGTCAGCAGTTTGGCTTCAGAAAAGGAAGAAGTACAATTGATGCTTTAACAGAACTTGTGACAAATATTCAAACTGCTTTTTCTCGGAAAGAAACAGTCGGTAGCATCTTTCTAGATATCGCAGGAGCATATAACGCTGTAGACTTGAACATATTAGAGTCTAAATTAACCGACATCGGATTACCACATCAAGCAGCACGCAATATTACAGATCTCTACCGAAACATTGAGATATATGTTAGATCCGCCAAAAACGAGAAAGTTGGGCCAAGAGTAACATCACATGGGTTATTACAAGGATCGGCTCTAAGTCTCTTATTGTTTAACATATATACTCGCGATTTTCATCATGCTTTCAGTCCAAAAGTCAACGTCGTCCAGTATGCCGACGATTTTTGCGTTTATACAAGTGGTAAAGATATAAAGCAACTCATTAGTGACCTATCGAGTACAGTACACAGAATTAAGAAGTGGATATTTTATAATGGATTGGATCTCTCGCTCGACAAAACTAATGTGATGTTTTTCTCTCGAGCAAGAACATTGCCAACTGACAGTATAGAGCTGGCAAACTACAAATTTGCTATACCACAACAGATCAAATATTTGGGCTTAAATCTCGACAAGAAATTAAATTGGAGTGTTCACATAAATACGGTGACCGCTAAATGTGAGAAAGCATTGAATATATTGCGAATAATCACTAAAGTGCGATGGGGTGCAGATTTCTCGACATCTATGAATGTCTACAAGGCCTATATAAGGTCGGTAATCGATTATGGATGTACACTTTATAGTAGCGCTTCGGTTAAAAATCTGAGTAGACTAGACATTATACAAAACAAAGCCCTACGGATATGTGTCGGTGCGATGAGATCTACTCCAGTCCCCGCGCTACAAATCGAGGTAAACGAACCTCCTTTGTCGTTCAGAAGGCAGATGTTGGCAGCAAGATATATAATAAAAACGAAAATGATGGGTATCACCACTATATTGAGAAACGTAACGACACTCAATATTTTGGATTTGACGGCAAGATATTGGCAGAAGAAAAAGTCATCCTTGTTATGTGAAGCATTTAGATACTTGGCGAACTTTGATACGCGTCTCTATAAAGCTGAAAGGAATAAAGCAATAACATATCTGGAATCCCTACATCCATGCTACACTGTATTCCCGCCTTACATTGGTCAATACGAACATGACTTTCAACTATATAATCAGGTCTTATCACAACATCAGATAGATCTAATGATTTTCACGGATGGCTCCAAATCTGAAAAAGGATGTGGTGCTGCTTACTACGTTACCAACACAGGGACACATGCGCTATATAAATTAGATTCCGATGCATCGATTTTTACGGCAGAGGCGGTTGCAATTCACGAAGCATTGCGTTACGGCGCTGAGTCAAATTTTAAACGTATAGCCATCATGCCCGATTCTGCAAGTGTTCTGCAATCCCTCTCTCATTGTTCGCAAACCAAAGTTAATATGCATGGTGTCGTTAAGGATATATTTAATGTAGTTGTCCAGTTACGTCGTAGGGAAGTCTCCATTATTTTCTTTTGGGTCAAGGGTTATGCTGGAATTCCCGGCAATGAAAAAGTTGATAAACTCGCTAAGTTGGGTTGCAGTGAGGGTTCCTCATATAAAGCTAGTCTCAGTGGAAAAGACATACTGAACATCATATTTAGAGAATTACTCTATAAAAAGTGGGAAGATTCATGGAGAGCAGCCTGCAAAGAGAGAATGACGCAATATGCATTCATCCATCATTCAATATTTAGTACTCCCTGGTATCAGACGCATGAAAAAACTTCACGCTTTTATCGTACTTCAATCTCGCGAATAAAATTTGGTCACGATCAGTACCCGGCACATCTATATAAGCTGAAAATTATTGAATCACCTAAGTGCCAGTGCGGATATGAGATGTGCGATCTCAATCACATCTTCTTTAACTGTCCACTCCATGAAGATGCCATTAACAAGTTCTTAGACCAACTGACGAAAGAAGGAGTGCAGTTGCCTACAAGTATCATAACGTTAATGTGTTACAACAGCAAACCCATATGTGACAGTATAGTTAAGACTTTAATAAACATGAATATTCAAATATAAGGGTGCAGTAACTTCCATCCCGATTTATCCTCTGTGGGTTAACCGATTTTCCGTGGCTGTTCTCGTGTGTCATAGATGTTAGACATCCTGATAGGCCCCGGGATGTGAAATGTGTGTCCATGTCTTGTCCTGTAGTTACTGTTCTCCTCTTTGAAATCATATCATTCATACTTATGTCACTATGCGCCGTGGTATTTTAATCGTTTTGGTAGCACACAGTGTAAATCTCATTGAGGCACATGGGCTCTGACCCCAAGATGCCAAAAAAAAAAAAAAAAAAAAAACTCCATTTGCAAGTGTATTGGAGCATTTTGTACATTACTTTTTGTTGGACTAGCAAATAAATTAAAACTGTCTTCTATGTTTTTAAAATCGCTAAATCTGTTCAAAAATTGCTCCTCCAGGAACTTGACTACTTCAGGATATTGAGCAAAAGCAGTATTTTCATACGCAGAGAGCGTGGTGAAATGATAACTGTTACCAGACACCATCTGTGCCTCCCACAAGGGGATTTTGTTCTGAAACGCTTTCAAACGGCTGTACAATTCACTTACTAACTGTCGTTGTTTTTGAAGTTTTAAATTTAAATCATTCAAATGGTCTGTAAGGTCGACCAGAAATGCTAAGTCACATATCCATTTTAGGTCACTCAATTCAGATAGTGGTTTATCTTTTATTTCCATAAAATGTGCTATCTCATTTTTAAACTCCTAAAACCGTTTGGGCATTTTCCCTTTGCTTAGCCATCTGACTTCACAATAATATGTAATGTCGTCATATTCGGTTGATATTTCATCCAAAAACGCCTTGATCTGACGATGGTTAAGCCCTAGGGATCGATGAAAATTTTGATGGTTTTTACTACCACATTCGTAACATTCTGGATTCGAATGGACGAATGGACAAAATTCCGATGAAACCTTTACGTAAGCCGTCGATAGAAGGTGCACCATCTGTGCATACATGAACTAATTTTGGTTCATGGCAAGCCAAAACTTTTGAATACCTTTTGAACTTCATTAAAAATGTCCTCTCCTGTAGTGGTTCCTTTTAGAGGCTGTAAAGCAAGCAATTCCTCAGTAACTGAACATTTTATTAACACCTCGAATAAATATAGCCAGATGAGATGTATCAGACACATTGGTGCTCTCGTCTAATGCTATGGAAAATGATTCAAAACCAGCCAATACGACCAGTCAAAGTTTCGTTTTTCTTTTCAGGACACAAATGACTTTGCCAATTTTGAACTAACTATAAAACTAGCTTTCACAACATTATGAAGTTATGTTCTTGGTTTATGAAATAAAAAAATAATGCTGCTGTTTTTCCATATTTGCGATAAGCTTCTGGATTTAGTCTTGTAGCCTAGGGTGTTTAGTTGAGTAATACCTCTTTATATTGAATTCTTTCATCACTGAAATTCATTACACACCAAACAAGTAGGCTTACCATTGTGCAGGGTAAAAACGAATTCTTCAGTCCATTTTTTTGAAACTGGCGACTTTCTGCATCTACTTTTCGTTTCTTTCCACCAGACATCATTTTCGTTTACTTTTCGTTCGATAATCTTAATAACAAAATATAATTAGTAAGCACTCAAGACGGGCACAAAGTCACAAAGCAAATTGACGGCACTAGCAGTTCGCTAGGATTTCTCTGGTCGAGGTTATCACCTCGGTAGCTCAAATAGAACTGAACTAAAGTTCGGGCCATTCACCCGCTTATATAGGCAAAATGAAGGAATGATCTAGAATCGTCTAGTGTAGACCATTTGAGAAGCAATAATCAAATGTAATCAAGGAGCTTAAAAACGTGGAGAGTATAAAACAATTAATTTCAAAAGGGAGTAAAAACGAGTAAAATACTGATTTGATTTGATTGAAGTTTTTCCACTTTTTTAGGCCAATTACAACATTCCAATTCGAACAAAGATTAAATTTATTCCAAAACCTTTACAATATAATCTGGTTTTCGTTACAACTTCGTCAGTGGAATAAAATTGACATTTATTTCGTGTCAAATTATAAATAAATAGCTAGCGATGCCTATCAACAAAATTATCTACAGACAAAGAAAAACAGTGATATATAGTATTATGTTTACAATATAGTGGACAATTTAAGATATTTTGAAATGTAAATTTATAATCATAATAATAATGCTCCTTATATCAATGTTTTTTTTTT
>ML217209.1:1177-12931 GCA_004785975.1 Popillia japonica
AATAATAATAATAATAATAATAATAATAATAATAATAATAATAAGTTTCGCACCTTGTGACATGCCCCCTGAAAGGAAAATAGCGATAGTAAAAGAGCTTTTTGCCACGCACAATGATGGAATACCTTTCTCCCCTAAAAATACGAACGGGAAGCTGAAAGTAAGGTACATCGAAGAGGAAGAACTGGAGCAAGCTGCAGCATATATTAAGATTGGCAAAGCGCCAGGCTTAGATGGAGTATCTCCCGAAGCCATAAAGCTTGCTGTTCAAACTAATCGCCAATGGATCCTTGATGTATTAAATCATCTTATGGATGCTCAAATATTTCCAACGGATTGGAAAGCTGCTATGGTTGTGTTATTACCTAAGAAAAGAACAGATCTGGAATCTCCCTCTTCATACAGACCGTTGGGCTTATTGAACACGCTCAGCAAACTGTACGAAGCAGTCATCAAAATGCGCCTGATAGATGAAATAGAGAGTAAAGGTGGGCTATCGGACAATCAATTCGGCTTTAGAAAGGGCAGGTCTACGGTGCATGCAATTGAAAAATTGAAAAAGTTAAAAACACGATTTGTAGTTATCCAGAAAAGTGGTGCGTGGTAATAACATTGGACGTTCGAAACGCGTTCAATTCTGCAAACTGGAGTATAATTTTGGAGAAGCTAGAGTGGTGGGGCATATTTAGGTACTTAGTGAACTTGATCGGGGACTACCTAAGTGAGAGACAGTTACAAATAGAAAGCGGTGAGAGAATTACGATTGCAGCGGGAGTGTCGCAAGACTCTCTACAAGGTCCTATTTTCTGGAACATCCTCTTTGATGACATTTTCCACATTGAGCTGCCTGCAGGTGCTTCTACTATGGGATACGTAGACGAGCTGGCTTTAATAGCTTCAGCCAATAATGAGAACGAGCTGATGATCAAAGGAAATGAGTCCCTTAGAAGATTAAACGACTGGCTAGTAAACTACTACAGCTAGCTCCAGCAAAATCTGAAGCGATTGCCCTTAAAGGTAGCAGGATGAGACAACACGTGAAGTTCGAAATAAACGGCATGACCATCAGTCCTCAAAGAAATATAAAATATTTGGGAATTTATTTGGACCAGCGCTTATACTTTGGTGAGCACATAAAATATCTATAGCTGCTATAATAATAGCAAAGAAGGCAGAAGGCAGGGTGGCTAAATTAGCTCGCATAATTCCAAACATAGACGGGCCAAGCAGTATAAAGTGCAAACTACTGGCAGAGGTGGTCCATTCAATAATCCTCTACGGGGCACCAGTGTGTCAAGAGGTACTAGAAAAGAAGGTCTACCGCAACATATTGGAAAGAGTACAGAGAAAAATGCTAATTAGGGTAGCAGCGGCCTTTCTTACCACGTCCACGGCTGCGCTCCAGGTGATCGGTGGTATATGCCCAATAGATCTTTTAGCACGTGAGAGAAAGCTGATCCATAAGAATGTCGGGCTGGCCTACAGAACTGTCGCTAAGTGCAAGACACTGGAAGATTGGCAAGCGCGATGAACCAGCAACGTCAGCAACGCGCAATGGACAAAGTGGCTAATCTCGAATCTGGAACCATGGCTAAATTGTAAGCATAGAAGAGTAGACTACCACCTAACGCAAGTCCTGAGCGGCCATGGGGTTTTCAGAGCATATGCTCTGCGCTTTCGTAAAGATGATGCTGACACCTGCATATATTGTAACAAGGTGGACACTGCTGCCCACACGATGTTCGAGTGCCACAGATGGGCGTATGCCATGAACTTAGCCTGTGAAGCACTCAACAGTGAGTTGACGCCGGAGAACATGGTGCACATAATGATGTCTTCAGAGCGGAACTGGAGGATAATCCAGCAGTTTGCCAGGAGTATCATGGCTAACAAGGAAAAGGAGGAGAGAGAGAGAGACAAGCGGTGAGCAGAATCCCTAATCCCCAGGATTTACGAGGGAGGGCAGATGTAGGCGGGAGCAGATAGACAACTAAGACAGCCCAAGCTCACCGAAGATATGTACCAGAGGACGGTTCCGGAGATGCTTACATGGGGCGGTTCAGACGGGCCACTTTCTGGCTTGCGAGTCAGTAACGTCCGTAAAAAAGAAAAAAAAGTAATAATAAAAGGAAACGTAAAACTGTAAGAGTATATAAGAGTGCAAGGCTACTTCAGCATAAAATTTACAATTAAATTATTGTTATTCGTCGATAGATATCGATTAAGCCTGTTAAAATTTATTATAAAGTTGACGAGCAATAAAGAAAAAGAATGAAGAAAAGAAATAGGTTACAAAAAAAGCGCTTACCCACGTTAGCGGCACTACGCCGATAATTTCAACCAAAACTGGCTTGGATCGTCGAATAATACACGCACAAATGCGTTAATCACATAATTACAGTATTAACAATCTTCTATCTAGCACATCTAAACTAACATTCTCTCTCAGTGCAAAATGGAAGTTAAAGAACGAAAACGCTGCACGCCTGTAACTGTTGTAAATACTGCTAGCGGCAAAGTCAACAACGAATCTGTCAGAAAAGAACTTTTTGGTGACTCTTGTGAATCCATACCATGCCATATTATTTAGTAACATATCCTCTAGTAATTCGCTCGTAAAAATCGGAATATAAGAAACAGATCTAGAGCCTGGGCCGTTTTTTGTGTTACACCCAATATACATATGTTCACTTATTGCGTTTCGAAGAATCTTCTCTGCACTATACTTCGTCTCTCATCACATTAGGTAAATTAACCTGACAGCTAATTTGGCGGTAAATTTAAATGATGAATTGCAATGTAATCAAGTAGGTAGTCAATCGGTTGGTATCAATTTTGTTGATTGTCCAATTACAGAAATTTTGCTTGGTTTTAAAATCTTGAGGTTCTTACTAATTTCACAGGCACATACCTACGAGGATTTTCGCTTCTTTCGGTTAAAACTGGCCTCGTTCTAACTGGATTTGCTCGTTGAACAGTGGATTTGGAGAGAATATCTCTCAGCGTATACCGTTGAGGCCAACAAACGATTCTTGAAGCATTTTCCAAAGAATAAGCATCATGTCAACCATTTCTGGTTGAGTCCCAGAAATCTTTGCAACCTTCATCTGATAAAAATAACTGCTACTGTCAATTTATTGTAGTCTTTTTGCGATTGCTTTGACAGTTGAACTTCTATTGTTTTATTATGACAGAATGATTTTGGAAAACTAGGTTTTGCAACAAATTGAGGCTGTGTCAAGTGATCGGTTTAAGGGGGAACTATCTAGTTGCAATCGCCACAACGCGGCGTTGTACTATTGTACTATTTTCTATGCATTAGCACAATATTATTAGGTCGACGAAGTTTTACAACATTACAACGGGTGCAACAAAGAGAAACATATGAGAAAGAGATATCCACAAAATAGGTTTGTTTGTTTGTCTGCTCTTATTTCTTCCGAGTGACGTAACTAAAGCCTATTAGAACTTCTTGGAGGTATTTCAAATAATCGAGAACAGTGTTACTAACAAACATAACCTCTGACTATTTTGCTCTGGCGTGACACATGTGATGACTTTTTCTCAAGTTAGTTGTTAGTTCTCAAGTTAGTGATGGAATCAAAAAATGTTGTGCTACTTTTAGAAGATGACGACTTCACAGAAAAGTTTTTTGATTCTAGTAGCAGCAGTGAAGATGACATAGAAGAAGCAGCTGAAATAATATTAAAGAAGCACCACACAAGCGAAAGAGTGTGTATCAGGAATTATGATGAGGTTGGGCGTTAATTATTTACTGTTAATTAAACATTATAATTTTGTTTAAAAATAGGTCATACACAACTACTCAGATGCTGAATTCATAAAACACTTTCGGTTAAATAGATCAGTAGTACAAGAACTGATTGGACGTTACACAAAATCACTTACCTACTTGAATCTGATTAAACAAGGTAAGTTATTCCTTTTTAGCATAAGCAAGTCCTAACATTTTTTTATTATAACACCAGAAAGAACTATATTAGCGTTTCTTTGGTATGCTGGACACCATAGTGCCTCCTTCAGAGATGTAGCAGATAGATTTGACTTATCACTACAAACATTACATGACATAATTCGTAGAGTATGTGAATTTCTTGAAACTCTTGCTTCAAGTATTATAAAATGGCCTTCTGACATAAGACAAACAGAAACAAAAGCTTTTTTTCAACAGAAAAAAGGATTTCCCAATGTCATAGATAAGTATATAATTATTTTGGTTATGCTAAAATAGTTATAAAACTATTATTTATATTGTCTACATTTACGATAATTTTCAAGCTGCATAGATGGCACGCACATCAAAATAGATAAGCCTACTGAGCGACACACAGACTACTGTAATAGAAAAGGATATTACTCTGTTTTTATTGAACATACATTTGGTATACTTAAACAAAGATTCAGGCAACTTTTTCACGTTAAATTGCAGGGCCATGAACGAATTTGTAAATTTATACGTGCTTGTTGCATCTTGCATAATATAGGCAATGAATCAGATTTGGAAATATTTCAAGTAGAAGATACACCACTCGATGAACAACCAGGGAATAATGAATCAACTGTTATTCATTCAGCTGCTGGCAGTGATATCCGAAACCAACTATGCGAAACATTATATACATCATCTTTATAAATGAATTTTTTTTTATTTTTATAAGCAAAATTTGTGTTTAATATATTATGACCAGTATACTTTTGGTGAAAAATAAACTCCAAAACAATATGATACATTGCTTTATTAATTTTAGTTTACATCTTAATATTTAGAATTAACTAAAAAGTAAATATACTGTGATCGTAAGTAACCTATTTAGTAACTAAACTTTTTAGTAGTTCATTACGCTCATGTAATACATTTATCAATCTTTCTCTTTGTTCTAGTTTACGTTCTTCAATTTCTTTCTTCACTTGTGTCCTTGATTCAATAGCATCTGCCAAAAGCTTTAATTCTATATTACGAGAACGTCGTGGATTATTCTCAACTGATGTTGGAGTGCTGGTACTAAAACAGGAAAGTATAAGCCATATGAAGTGCAAAATTATCAAGTTTGACCTACCGTGAAATTTCTTCGATAATATCACTTGCATTTTCCATTTGCAAACGACTCTCTTCTAATAAGGTCGCTCTGTTTTTTACAGAGTTTTCATCAAGTACACATGGTGGAATTACAGAGTTCCTTTTTAATAATATTGCTGCTAGCTCTCTAGGAAAAGATGTATGGTTATGAATTGCATAGCAATTGATTACAATAGTCACCGTTCATAGGGACATGATCATTTACCCCTTCCAGTCTTTTTAGAGTTTTCAATGGTAGTTTTGAATGATCTTTCTAATGTTTTCCATTTACTTTCCACTTGGATTGCTGTATAATGGAAGTCATGCTTCTTAAATTCTTCAGATATTGTTTCCCACATCTTTCTCATTGTTTTAATTTTTCGCTCTTCAACTAAGGGCTTTAGTTCTGAATATTGTTGAATCAATAATTTTGTACCATTATCTGTCCATTCAGCATTGCTCCGCGATTAATTTAATTTTTTCAGTCTTTTCCATGTTCTAACCGTTCTAACCAAAAAATACCTGCTACCCCTGCTCACTTAACGATTAATTTCGACCACCAATTTAAGGTTATGTTATATTTGTTCGAACTTGCTCGGACGTTTAGGCTAGAGTAGATAGAACAGGTTCTAGTTACATCTAGAGCATCATTCTCACTTCAAACAAACATAGTTAGAGGTACTCTAAATTGTTCGCCTTACAAACAAACGCTCAAAAGTTCTAAGATGAAGTTAGAGCAGACAAACAAACAAACCTATGTAACGTAACCTTGATCGTATAATCCCACTGAAAAGGTAAACGACGATATATATCTATATCTATTTCGGGATGAGACAATTATATTTTAATTTAAATTTGGCGCGATATTTGAAAATAGTGGAAGAGTGGCATCAGTATAAAAGATTATTATGTTTATGGCGTCGGTATGTATTTTATGTGTGAAATTACAATATGCCGACATACTATATATGTATTTATGACCAAAAACTAAAGATTTATATCAAACTCACAAGAACACATACTTACAAATAACAACAATAACGATGACATGGTATGGTATAATAATAATAATAATTCATGCCTTAGCATCCCCCAACAGCTTGCACCAATTACAGGGGGCATCGGCTGGCCATGAGTTATTATTACGCCTGCGGCTGTAGACCGACTTAAGATGTTATCTTTCCGCATTTGCCGTGGAATTTGGGAAACTACAGAAAACCAAATTCAGAAAGAACGCAAAGAATATGTATGTATTATACATATATATATAAAACTGCGACGTACGTTTTCAAAAACTTTTCTTTGAATTCCACGACAGGTTGCAGTAATCCTGTGACGAAGTACTTCTAAATTTTCAAGTTGAGGTGAAACTTCAATAGACTTAATTTAAGTAACCCCACAGCAAAAATGTATTCAGGAATACTGCCGTACTGGAAGAACATAATGAGGAGGAGCTCGCCAGCGTGTTGCAAATGTAATTCATCCTCATGAAGTAGAGATTACCATCTCTATCCAGTTGATTTTCGAAAGAGTCAGCAATCAATGAATGCATAGTATTTTCTACCATATCCAGATATAGGTACTGTAATGTTACGTTGGGTTCTAAACAAAAATATCAACCTGTACTTATCGAGCTGTTCACACTATCTAAAAAAAATGTTGAAAGCTTTAATTTTAAACTCTACATGTAAGAAAAATGGGTAAATGCAATACATACACTATTCTGTTCAATATACATTTTTCTAAAAAGAAATTCTAAACTAACCTGCGTTCCCTATGATTTAGGTACTTAAATTTAACTTATCTTAATCCAGATATGTTCTAACAACCAAGCACTTCCTATAAACTGTTCCTGCAATATTTCTGTGATTGTCCCTTATGTTACATCCGGTTCTTGAGCTGAAGATGCCCTCCACAGAAAAGATATATATAAACCACTGGATATTCAATCCACAAACTCCTTCTTTGATAAATCTTTGGAGATGAAAAATGTTACTGTGAATTTTGGGAATTCACATTTCCAGAACTATTGTAGTTTAAGTAATTTTACTCTTATAATTACATATAAATTTTGTACTATCTAATTTCTTTACTGCAATTATTTCAATAATAATTTCATAATCTCCATGGTTTTTCCATTTCTTTTTAAAATCCAATGAGATTATTGTGTCACAATATCTTGTTACCAATGTCTATAATTCCTTGCACTAATAAAATTTTGATTTCCATAGAAACTGGTTTTTAATTTCCCATATACCGGATTTAAGCACAGATCACAACCTTATATCTAATTACACATACTTTTACATTAAATTTTGAATAGAATAATTATATTAATATTTGTAGGGATTTACATTTTACCCGTGATTTGTTACTGTTCGGAGATAGTATAATTTTCTAAAATAACCCCGTCCCAAGTACCTAATAATTTTATTATGCCCCATAACATATGGTCAAAATAAATAACGAAATTAGCGCCATCTATACGCAGGATAATTAAAATGTCAAAATTAATATAGATCTCTGTGAACTGACTTGTCTAATATGAAATAGCCATCTATGAATTGAATTAACATTTGTATGAAATATCATAATTGTACTTCGCCATCTAGATTATCCCCAAGATGCCTGCCCATACATTAAATTTTTCAGGGTGTTGAATATGTTCCTTCCACAAGCAAATGAGGATTTGAGTTACTCCAATTTCTGAGTAATGTTTATTTACAAATCCATGCAAATGAAAACCATATTCATCACTGAAACAATTTTTTCTGTTTCAAATGAAGACGCTGTATATCTCTTTATGAACGGTATTTGCATGTATTCATTCATTTATATATAAATCTTTTGTGTATTAATAAATATACAATGCGTGGCCGTCTTGTAATTTTCTTTTATTGCAGCCCTCGGTTTCTCTATATAAATATTTCAAATGGCTTGTTTGTCATTTGTATCGTCCAGAAACTAAAGACATAAGTACAATACATATTTGCTTTTGCATTGTTGGACACGATCTTAAAAAGTAATTAAAAGACTGGTCACTATATCTAGTGTATATGTATGAATGTACTAAAACGGCATAGGCTTATCTCTAGGTATAGCACAGTGAGGTGGGAGTGAGATCAAAGCTATTCGGGGTGTTACATTTCTACTTTATATTAAAATTTAAAGTTGCCGCCATTCAATTAGGCATGCTGTAAATGTACAAATGTTGAAGCGCCATCTCTTCAAAAACTGCTGAACTTGTTGAACAGTAGTTATCCTTTTCTAACACCCAAGTAATAGGAACGTAATCTTTAAATCTAATAATTTATGTTATTACACGTTATTTGACTAAACGCTTTGAGATGAAGGTTTTTACTGGTTTTCCCGATGTGAAGACCCTAATATAAATGCCATTTATTCCTTCAATTTCAAATAAACGATCCTCAAAGTAACAAAATTGTATGGTGCGAAATACAACAAATGTTATAAACATCTAATTATCATATAAAATACGTGTTCACACTCCATATTATATGCCAAACACGTAACATAAATTTTATTTCGATTGAACCACTAATTTGCCTTTTTATTAGCTTTGAAAATTCAAATAATTTTAACCTCATATTCAACCTGATAGTTCCCCCTTAACCGCCGTGAATCGCTCAGTATAAAGTTTGACCAATGCTGTGATTAATCAGCTGATTGGTAATAGTGGTCACATTTGAAATGTGCCCGAAGCTGTCAACGAATCGAACAAAAACGTCAAATTCATAAATACTACTGTCATCATCAGACGAAACTACCGCTTCAACTACTGTCAAAAATTCCTTGTTAACTGATATTTTGCATTAATGAATAGAAAAAACATAAAACAAATTCAAATTACAATTATATTATGGTTGTAGCGATTGTAGGTTATGTTTAATGTTAGCTGTTCCTTAATCATCATATAAACTACGTTCAGTGAGCAGTTACGAACTTTTTTAAAACTTTAGCAGTCAGTTTGTTCACTGATTGCCTTTGTTCACTTGACAGCCTGATTTTCCCAACCTCTGTCACCGTTAATTTTGGCGGTTAATTCAAATTTTAAAATACGTATACCATAAAAGAAACATACGCCACTGGAATACGACACGCCACACACGACTGGGATATGGTGATTTTAATAAAAAACAATCTTACGACTGAAAAAAAATAATAAAAGGTATGATTACCCCAAATTTAAAAAGCTCTCCGCATACATGAAGCTCATAATAAGACGGCTATAAATTTCAACAACAACGCACATACACATAAGTGGCAAACTAGGGAAAGATATCTAAAATTTCATCCTGACATTCATCGAGTAGGTACCGCAACAAATACACATACCTCCTCATTATGTACCAGGCAAAATGCGTACCAACTCATATCATAAACGTAATTCCATAATAACGTTTTCAATATCAATATATGGCTTCAAGAAAATTGCTTTATGTAAACGACTCCCCGTGCTGTAATTTTACACACTGCTCTCAGAGACACCTGTACCACTCATCGTAATTACAACTTCCGCACTTACTCGTTCTATCCCGCTCCTTTAGCGTTTGTTTACGCCGCCTTCGCCAGAACCTGCAGCCGCGCCATCTAGACTCGTATAATTTATTTATAACGCCGAATTTATTCGCTGTAGTATATTAATTTCATTTATTTCGGCTCTAATACGTTATGGGGGTTGTACATACGTTGAAGGTGAGCTGTTTGTCTACAGTAGCTTAAGAAAATACATCTTTAACTTGTTTGGCCACTAAAAATGCGTCGTTGCGACAATTTCCCAATAAAAACAGCGATACAATAAACCTGAACGTAGGAAAACACTGTCTGAGCACCTAATATTTTAGAACGCCTTATTTCTGAAAGCGATGTAAATCTATAAAACACGGTTTTAAACCCTTATCAATAAATTTACTTTCAACGTTTGTTCGGTGCGAGCATGTGCGTTATTACCCGACGCTTTCTAACCTCCATAAAACAAGCTTTCGTATAAAAGTTTAGAAATGTCACTAAGCAGAGCCTACTTTATGTTATGTTTGGACAACACGTGCTCGCTGACGTTTATACTAGAAATATGACGTAATATTTCTCGTTTTATGTCTTTCTACGGCCTTCCGCGGAGGAAAAAATCCTGAAAGCAACGGCCTCCTCTCGAGTGCTAATACGATTTTTTTGGAGACGAGGTATATGCGTTTACAAAACGATATCGTACCGAAATATTATGCAGTTAGTAATCATAGGGTAGGTAAATTGAAATATGTATATTTCTAGTAAGTATTTGCCCTTTTTAGGGCTCCCAGGTTTTAACCGCGTCATAGTACATAGTTGTGTGTCGTCTTTGGATCTGGAACTGGAACTGTGATTTTTTCATGAATTTTCTAGAACCAGATCACTAGATGACTAGATGAGTATTTCAGCAACTAAGTTGCCATCTTCAGTAATGGAACTACACAGAGGCTTGAATACTATAATGGTTTTATTTAGCGGGGCAGTTTCCTCCTGAGAGGAATCAGCTCAAGAAAGTTGGCAAACTGGACGATGATAAATGCTAGCGCACAAACATTGCGGCAAATAACTTACCAACTTTAGCAGTTTGGGCAGAGGATCTGATGTATGCTACAGCCCACCAACCATGCATAGAAATAAATGGTCCAGCACCCTAATCAGCTCGTTTAGCAGATCTGAGCCCGTTTTGTGGTACAGATCAACAGATAGGCCTGCAGTATTGGAGGGCGTATGTAATTTCCTATTAGGGCAATATGACTTCTTCTTGGACGTATAAGAGTCCAACTACAGGAAATGCCTTAACGAATAAACTTAATAGCAAAGATAGATGAGAATAAAATATAACCATAGATTAAACAATACCCATACAAGGATGTGAATGTTCAATTTAATTTAAGCCAAATTGTAGCTTGTAGCAATGTCTTCTGGTAAAAACTGATTCCAATCCGATTGTGAATTATTGCTGGTTAGGTTTGGAGGAAGTTTTGAACTACTTTTCCACAGGCTTAGCCCATGATGTTGAACTAAAGCTTTGACATTCTTGGACTATCCACCATTGTTTTAATGAGAATGACATTTGAATTGCACTTTTTTGAAGATTCAGGATCATGTTACTTTTGATCAGTGGCGGCTTGTCCATAGGGTCATTTGGTCAATGACCTCCCAAAAATTTTGAGAATATATAAAGAAATATTAATTATTACGTGTTTCATTAAAATAGGTAATTTACTCGCAAATATAATTAACTTAAAAACTTAAAATTTATCGGCCGTTCCTCGTATTCCAACCTCCTGAACATTGGGCTGGCGGCGCGAACTGACCTCGTTGTATTAAAGCTACGCGGAAATATCCGAAGAACTTGCAGCGCCCGAACCGACCCGAACGTACGAACCATATAATCTAGTTTGGGTCATAAGCCCACTATTTGAAATCGAATTTAGATTAATTTCCGATGAAATGTTAGATGGCAGCACAAGTGCGTAGTTGGAAAAGTAGTTTTCGGATTTACCTGTAGTTCCTGTGTTTATAATTTATAACAGTGAACATGTGTTTTTAACCTTGTTTTAACAACCTTCTTTTAGCAAAGTTTGTCGAAAGTGCGAGTGCGTTTATAGCGATTTGTTTGTGATCTTTATTGAATCTACCAGATTTTC
>ML217210.1:0-17792 GCA_004785975.1 Popillia japonica
AAAAAAAGGTCCGCCGCTCGCGAGAAACAGTATTCGGCGCGTTAAAATAAAACGCAACAGCAACAGCCAGCGAAACAGAAAGAGAAAGAACAGCGGGGAATAGACCCTGAGGCGCTGCAAAGGTTGAAGCAAAGGAAATGTTACAAGGCCTTCCAGATATCACGGAGATTGTAGCGTTTTGTAATCAGCGTCCGTCTCCCTCTGTTTTCTGTATCTATCGCTCTCTAACAGGGGGCTCGCTCTTGCGTTCATCGCGGGTTTCATTCGTTTCGCCGCGTTTTTTAATTATTATTTATAATGAGTAAAAATAAACCCAGCCGGTTCACTCGCTGGTTTGAAGTTGAAGTCTTCATGGTGTGTGACAGGTCTTCGCTGCGGGCCCAACATCCACCACAATAAGTTTATGAATAATATTATCTATGTGTGTATGTATGTATGTATGTTAGTTCTATGCATGTAATACCTTCTTATTACGTTTATTATTTTTTTTATGTGCGGGATACGAGTTTTGAAGGAATTTGTTAATCGAAATTAATTTAAGTTGTTTCAATCGTACGATTACTACAATAATTCCTGCCGAATTCTTTTAGATATCTAAATCTAACGTTTAATCACAGAATATGAGGAAGCCTTCATTGTAGAATGACATATTTATGACAAGATGTTGTAACAAAGCTATGAGAATACACGTATACACACTTAGAAAACTGCTGTGCTTACACACCTATGGTTTAAACTTGATGTCAACTTCCACCCTTTTCAAGAAATTGATGACATTAAGGCTATTTCCTGAAGCTGCAGACAGAGTTGGAAGTATCCATCTCCGAAGACCTCGATGATTTAGAACAGTTATTGAAAATTTTTTTGATCGCCATCGAAAAATTGAACTTAAGAATTGATTTCTTTCTAATGATTGCTGCGAAGTTTACCTAATTTTGGGAAAAAAAAGATTGTCGCAACTTGAAGAATGAGGAGGTAAAAGCGTCTGACCAAAGTTAGGGCGATACTTAAGTTTTGGAATTCGAATTGTTCTGCTTATGTTTGTCCCCAATATCTGGCTAGGAGTGGGAATTCCACAGAATCTCTTAGTGCCAAAATCAAATGCACCATAAAACAGTTTTTGGTGGATTTGTGGATTGAAGTTAATTAGTGTGGTAGTATTATATAAAATCCGATTTACAGAATGTCTGGTGAAAAGTGGGAAAGATCTAAGTAACCAAAATTTGTGGTTTAGTCCTGGCTGAGTGTGTACTCTCGATGATAGTCTGTCTTCTAGTTTTTATGTTTTAAAAAGTTTCAGATAACTTAATTATTGGCTTCTTTAGTTCCTTAGCTGTGTACTTCAACGTGGTTTGACAATCTTCTGCTTCTATAGATAAAGGAATTTCAAAATATCTACGAAAAACCAAACGATTTTAAGTGTTGCTAATGTACGAGATTTCAGGGAGACTTCCAAGTCCTTTAACCACTACCAAGAGCTCTTCAAGTTTGATTTGTAATGATTTTTGGGGGAAGTATTAGGAAAGTTGGTCATCATTGCTGCGATGATAGCAACCATGGTAGCTTAGTACTTTACGAATGCGGTTTTTGAAAGATGGCTTATCTGGGTCAACCCCATCCAGGCGATTCAGGAAAGGATTCAGAGAAGCTTTAGTGCTCTCGATAGCATTTGAGGAAACTCGCTCATTTTTCACTAAGACTTGAAAGTCTATTTTGTACCATCTTCATTGGCTTAGAGGCTGACTTGCTTCTCTTTGTGAAGCACAGAAATTGCTAGCTCAACCCAGAAATTTTACAGTTTCTGCTATCGAATAAGAGGATTGCAAGCATCTGCTTGGTTTCCTATCAAATTGGGCAAAACTACTCTTAGTAACTAGTCAGTAGTTTTCATTGTTTTCCTTCAGAAAGGAGGAGGAGGACTTGCTTCTCCTGAATACTTTTTGACAAACTTCCATAATCGTAGAATTGTTTTTTTTTTGTTGGGAAAAGCAAGTACATATTTTGACATAAACAAAGAAAAGAGTTGGTAAGCCAATAAGAAATCCAACTGGACAATTCACCCACTCAGTGTATCAACTGTTCGTTCTAAAATTTGTTGCAAACGTTCTGAATTTCTTGGCATGTATAGGCATCTAACCAGCTGCAAAAATTGTGAAATCACCAATATAATTGGCTAAAGAAATTTTACAGTTTCTGCTATCGAATAAGAGGATTGCAAACATATGCTTGGTTTCCTATCAAATTGGAAAAAAACTACTCTTAGTGGCTAGTCAGTAGTTTTCATTGTTTTCCTTCAGAAAGGAGGGGCAGGACTTGCTTCTCGTGAATTCTTTTTGACTAACTTCCATAATCGTAGAATTTTTTTTTGTTGGGAAAAGCAAGTACATATTTTGACATAAACAATTCCCTCACTCAGTGTATCAACTGTTCGTTCTAAAATTTGTTGCAAACGTTCTGAATTTCTTGGCATATATAGGCATCCAACCAGCTGCAAAGATTGTGAAATCACCAATATAATTGTCCAAGGAAATTTTACAGTTTCTGCTATCGAATAAGAGGATTGCAAGCATCCCCTTGAGAAGATCTGACATATAAGAGATTCCTAATAATAAACCTTGATAATCAGCTATTAATTTCGTCGTCTAATCATGGGCTGCACGCTTATGTAATTATTTTATTGTTTTGGCAGCTGTCTGCTGCCATAATCCATGAAAAATTGGCAACCTAACCCGGGATAATTAATAAAATTACATTCAGTCGGTTACACCATTATATGAGTTTGACCCTACGTTCAGAATTTATAATGAGACAAATTCTTTATTACTTCAGGCGTATTTAACGTTAAATATCGAATTATTTCGTAATGTAAATAATTTCCTCTCGCATATCTTTCTCATTTATCTTTATTCTTTTTAATATAAAAGTTTAGACAACAGTTTTCGTTAATAAACAAGTTTTTTCCGTACTAACCAACACTCAATCATGCATAAATATCTTATATATGCATAAATGAATGCTTTATTAGTTTTTAATTGATATATGATGGGTGAATTTACACGTGCACACGTCATATTTATGTAAATACAAACGTCTTTGAGCTGCCGGGTGATCATTTGTTATGTTATGTTATCCTTAAGTATATATCCATTCTCGTACATACATAGGCACACAAATACATCATATAGAATCATGTTTTATATTATTGTAAGTATTTGTTTAGTATGCGTATATTAGCATTGGCGAATACTCGCTCAAGGCGATTCTGTTCCATGAATGTCTTAGCGTCTATTTATTATTATTTAAATAAATTAATAGCAGAAATAATAAGGAAACGTTAATAGTGATGATGAGCCTCCGTTCTTTGTGTTCTGTCGTGGATTTTTTTTACGCTACACCACCTCGCCATTGAGGCGGTTTATTTATTGTAGATGATGCACGCAAATAATTCTATCATATCGTGATCTTATATTACATAGCGCTTGCATTTAATGTGTTTGTAATTGCTAGTTTCAGTAG
Organism: Popillia japonica; assembly: GCA_004785975.1. Lineage (NCBI taxonomy): Eukaryota > Metazoa > Arthropoda > Insecta > Coleoptera > Scarabaeidae > Popillia > Popillia japonica. The sequence continues at coordinate 3,517 of ML217210.1, forward strand.
CATTTTTTTGCAAAAATTTTCTCGCGTTATCCCACGATCTGAGGTCGGCATTTAAGGTTTCTGAAGGAAAGTATTCGATTCAACAATAGGTGTTTGAACATATGTGTATATAGTAATCTTAGTTATTGTAGTAATTTAAGTCATTTTCTTTTATTATGCTTTCGACGACCTATTATAATTTTATAATTTTATCACAATTTCAACGTTGCCATTAAGGAAAATCCCGATAAAGATAGAAGAAGCACTAATTTAGGTGTTACTAGCAAGAAAATCTTTGGCAATTTTTCTTTGACAGTTGGTACGAAGAAAAAGATGTTCAGAATGTGTTTTCCACAAATTTTCCTAAAATTTGCGCCTGATCATTTCTGCATTGCTGCCTTAACGTACTTCATTCGCTTTAAAGAACCTATACAATGCAGTTTTTCTTGTAATATTTATACCATCTACTTAATGATTGTTTCACCAACGAGTAAGAGCATGAACATCCCCTTTAATATTTTTGTGGATTACATCGCATAAAATATTTTTTTGTTTGGTGAATACCTTTTTTTCTCTTTAAGAGTTCCACGAAATTATCGAAGAAAATTTCAGGGAGAGCATCTTCTTTCATATTTCCTTTTGGATTTTCTGTAAGGGCATCAAAAGCTTCTGGAAAATCCTATTGCCAATTAAATATTGATCACTGATACTGACTGATATCGCTATTTCCACCCAGAGGATTATCTGCATTAACGGAAATTCGTCTTCCTAAAACCCAAACATATAATATACCAAAACCTTATCAAATCAAATGTAAGTGCAATCTTTAATCAAGTTGCCATAAGTTAGTGGTACTGTTTAATGATGACAACCAGTTATAGATTATAATTTTAATCAATTTGGCGTATTCGATCAATTTTGACCCTGGTTGTTTTCAATACTGTACAGCCATAGAATGTCTAAAATATTTATTGAGCAAAAAGAGATTCTTCTTGCTGGACTTCTTATTTGGACCTTTGGTAATTAATAAATGTTTTGTTTGATGGTTGATTCAAATGACAATAGGTAGAACTACTTGAAGACCCACAACCTTTAGTTTCGTTAACGTAATCGTCTCCATCTATTGGGTGTAACTTAGGTATAGCCTCACTATTTTCCAATAATTCACTGATGCTATCCACTGGTGTTGGTGTCAAGCGCAAGGAGGGTGGGGCACCGATCATGACTCATGGCTCATAAATCATGGCACTGTCGATTTGCGTCGAATACTTACCTACGGAGCCCTAATCTGATCCAGTATCACCACCCAAGCACGACTACCGAACATTTTACAAAACCAAGAACGGCTGGCCCCATACAAGCCTTCGTCTCGTATTGGAACTATGCGAATCCTTCCTGATGCCTAACAACCTCAGACTAGAAAACCCACCCGCAAAGAGGAACTGCATCCCCACATCTAGAGCTTCTTGAGACCGCACTAACTAGTCGCAAAAAAAGGTTAATGGACCAACGCCCTAATCTTTGTAAAACGGAGGACTTTCAAGATTTGAGTCGAGTAGTTCACAGCTCACTCTAGTGGATATTGTAGTGAAATGGAGAGACATTTCACGAACAGACGTTGGTATCACATGGTAGTAGAGTTCGTTTAATGGAAAAATGACAAAAATTCTGTTGGTCAACAAAAACTTTGTTTCGAATCAGAAATGATAATCTTCATCTACTATAAATCTATACTAAAAATAAACTGACTTCTTGTCTGTCAGGCACTCTACTCTGCTGGCAAGCATGTATTGGCTAGGAAGAGGATTGCAGTGAAGTCCTGCAATCATTTGAATCGTTTTCAATAAATATTTTTAGTAAGCGATTCAGCATTGTTATGTGACGTGGGAAATGATGATACAAATTGAAGCTTTTTCATTTGGAATTGAAGGTACAATAGCAAGAAACATATTTATGATCACACAAATATAAAGACTGCCTGAATTATATTCAGTGCATTAAGCGCACATAATACCCAAATCATTTTTAGACTTTTTTAGCAGCAACTATTGAACAAAATTGCTTTCCTTGTTTTTTAAAACTTCATAATCCACTTTCCTTAGTGTGTGATGATGATTTAATTGCATAGAGATCGATTCTGACCACTTTCAGTACTACCTAAACCATCAATTTCTTCTAGCTAAGTTATAGATGTGGAATATTGGTTAAAATTCGAAAACTTTTGGAGTATATAGTTGTATGATAACGCATTCTTTTCTCAAGACCATTCATTTAAGAAATCTTAATTTTGGTGACGGTATATTGTACCTCTTCAAAATTTCAGCTGGCTCAAGCTCTAGTTCTATAATAATTCTATTCGTACAAGTGATTTTATATATGATCAACAATGTCAAATGGGTGGTAAACATTCCAACTACGATAATAGCTGGTTCGTCAAAACTACTTACATTCTTGATCGATAGATGGAACTAATTTTTGGAGTGCCGCAGGGCTCTAAGCCTAGTCCGCTACTGTTTAATTTATTTATTTAGGTCCTCTTTTTGTTAAAATTATGTATATTGTGTATTTAACTGGAACTATGCTTATATACATATATAACACATAAGCTGCCTACTTTGGAGGATATACATAAATATGTATGTATACATTTATATGAATGTGACAATCAATAAACCATTTATATGAATATTTTATTACCACATGTCATCAATATCGTCTATTAATTACTCGAAAACGTGTTTCTCCACGAACACATATTGGTGCTTGTAAATAAGCATTAAATTAGTAGCAGAAAATAAATAGAAAAAGATGAATAAATTAAACAATGTCACCTTTGCAGCTCATGCTAGGTGATATCTAGGAAAAACCGTATATGTACCTACTCTATTGTTTGTTCTAGTTAGTTAATAATACTGAATAAGATATTAATTCACTTTTTCCCCGTTATAAATAGATTAATTATTTAGCTTCCTTAATTGTAAATTTAATTAAACAGCACCTAATAACCATATTCAAATGATTGGGCTCAGCGAAGGTCGCCGCAGCAATATCAAAGTAACAGAAAAAATCAGCAATGTAGTAGTTTTATTACGTTACATCGTCATTTACGGCAAAGTGTTTTTACTTTAATACGATTTTTCCTAAAGCAAAGCACGTGTAACATATTCCTTTGTACGAATTACATCACGCGTAGATCTCCAAAGCATAAAAAAAGAATTAATATTTGATTAATGATACCACCTGCCATCGAACCAGTTGATCGAGAACGTTAGAAAACATGCTCTTGTATAATTTTGCAATACTTCTTTTTTTTCTTACCACTTGACATCACCTGACGTAACGTAACGGTCTACCTGATGCACTCTGGGTATTCATGCATATGTCTATATTAAAATATTTCTCTAAGATTGTATTATAATTGCAAGCTATACGTATGTATGTATGTATATAATTATAATAGCGATTTATAAAAATATTCTATCGTAACGATATCCTAAATATATTTCCGCAGCACTTTGTGTTATAGATTTATAAATACACATACACACAGGTATTATATCGTGATGTAATTCTAAACGATCTTCTGCTCCCCTCTGTTGCAGGTCAAAATATGGTTTCAGAATAGGAGAAGCAAGTACAAGAAGATGATGAAAGCGGCCCAAGCGACCGGGAACACTAATAACAATGGCACCCCCGGTGGGCATTCAGCTCTTCTGGGTGCCAGTTCAAATCTACCTTCGACTAGTCCCGGACCTCAGGGCCAGAACATGATGCAAGGTGAGCTTCCAACTTGAGAGTTGTGTTTCGTACGTGGAGTATTCGTTTTCATTTGTATGACAAATTAGGGTGAAATTTTCGTTGTTTGTTTTGATTATTTTGCGATACAGTCGGAGAATATTCTAATATGTATCGTGTTCAATAATAACACGATAACAATAAGTTCGTGTCAGAAATAGTTTGAGTTTGCCGCCAGAAATGAAAATAATTCTAGTAAAATTAAAATTGTAATTTCTTGTGGAAAAATTAGTTGAAATTCTAAAGAGACTCTGCAACACATTTCCGATTTTTTTGAGGTTTTGTTTCAAGGAAATTAAAGAGACTTTATTCAAGTAATCAATAATACACAACAACGAGGTACCACTTCCATTTTTCTTATTTCGCTTTAAAACGTTGGTTGCAGGCAACGTTTGGTCTTGAGGGCAGGTATAATTAGCAGAAATATGAATTTCTCTGTATGTATTTGTCAAACTGTTGTTTTCTTTTGCGATCAAAACGCAGAACTGTCGAATCTAGTAAAAAACTCTGGTAAAACTCCCCAAAACTATCTGCACCTGATTTTTTTCATATATTGGTAATTTAAGGTCAGACGAACTCCAGCACATATTTGCAAATAGCTTTTCGGCATATTTTTACCAATTCGGATAACGCAACAGACGTAAAAAAAGAACCTGAACAAGAAGGTATGTACAGTACTGGCTACTTCTCAGCTTTTACAAGTACTGGAATACGATACAAAAGCGTACAATTGAGGTTTCGTGAATTTAGTCTAGTTTTATGTTGGGTAAGGATGTGGGCTTTCAGGGAAGAAAAACCTGTCCTGTAGGCAGCATTTAGTAGTTGAAGAACAGAGTTCTAAGAGCCCGTATTGGAAATATACAAGCAGTACTATTAATCCTAAGGTTGCTTAGATTCGCTTATACACCAAATTTGACTCCAGCAAGACCATGATTAGCTTTTGTAAAATGCTCTAAGTATGCCATTACAGTCAAATTCCAAGCAGGCTAAACTTGGATCACGACCATTGGGATCTAAAAATGTGAACCTTTATTTGGCTAATATTTCAGAACTATACATAAAGGCTACCACGGAAGGAGGAGCTACAGGAAAAAATACACACTTTGGAGTATTGGAGATGAAAATAAGAAAGAAAGGTGTAATACATCTATGTCCAGTGCTCAATTGCTTTCAAGATATGTTTTAAGGAAAAGACGTTGCATCAAACACAAAATCGGCCACATTATCGTCATCATAGCAAATTTTTCAAATTAATACCTTTACGGGTAATATACAGGATTAGAGCAATCTTCGATAAAATTGACACATTTTATTGTACCTATAGAGTTGTGTAGAATTTATAGTTGCCAGGTGCTATGAGGGCGTTTTTATGTTACCTACCTAGCCATGAAAAGAAGCACATAAGAGAATAATAATAACGTACGTTAACTACATATCTTTTTTGCAGTTGCCCCATACCCTCAGAAAAAATTGCTTGGATAACCCCCCAGTATTCTTCAACCGTTTCTTTGAGTTCTTCATCAGAAGCAAAACGCTTTCCCCTGAGATCCTTTTTTAAATTTTTGAATAAGAAGAAGTCTGACAGAGCTAGGTCAGGGCTATAAGGTGGATGCTTTAACTCTATAAAGCCACAGTCATTGATTATCTACTAAACTTTGTTTGCCTTATGAAGCCGACAATTATCGTGCAACAAGCTTTTTTGTGGATAAGAATGTGGACGTTTTTCCTCCAGAGCAGTTTCTAAATTTTTAATTATGTTCTAGTAGGCCTCTTCATTTATGGTAGACCCTCTCGGCATATATTCAATAAGCAAGACTCCTTGAGCATCCCAGAAAGCATTTGCCATCAGCTTTTTTCCAGAAAATTCTTTTCGGCGTTTTTTGATGGTGGAGAGCTCCTATGAACCCACTACATGCATTCTTGTTTAGTAGGAGGGTCTCAGTACTATACCTAAGTCTCATCCCCGGTGATAATTCGGGATAAAAATGTTTTGTCCTTCTCCAACTCGACCAAATTTTCTTGGGAAACTTCTTTTCCGTACAGTTTTTGTTCAGGTGTAAGCAATATGGGTATCCACCGTGCAGACACCTTCTTCATACCTAAATCCTCATACAAAATATTGAGGACACTTGTTTCGGATATACAGACTTCATTGGCAATGACAGAGATCTTTACACGCCGATCTTTCAGTACCAAATTTTCGACTTTTCGCACAATGTCTTCAGTTCGAGCTTCAACGGGTCGTGCGGACTTTGAGTCATCATTGAGTGACTCTCGGTCCCATCGAAAGAGTTTAGACCAATATTTTACTTGGAAATAAGATGGTGTGTCTTCCCCGTAGCCCTTCGTACGGTCTATAGTTTTCGAGAAATATCTAAACTTTGCAGATAAATGAGGAAGTGGTAGGTTATTTCCGTAAAAAAAAATACTTGTCATAAGAAAAATATTTACTCCCTCGTGAGGAACATATAAGACATTTTCTCCGACTTGTTTCAAACATAATCTAATTAATTAATTTGGGTTACGTTGCCAAATTTGGGAAAGTTTGCAGCAAAATGAGATTATTTGATGCCTGAAATATTGCCTTTGACCAATCTACCGTTAAAGGTGTGGCTTCTCCAGTACAACAGATGCAACGATATTTCCCACGTACAGATACAAATTTAGCTTGCATAATTGTGCTAGGTCACTTGCTTCTTCTTAGTGATAGTGTGATAATGTTTGTTACTTTTTTTTCTGTCAAAAAGTCTTTCTTTTTTCTGGAATATGTACTTCAAAATTTTTCCGCTCCTTTCCGCTGAAGTTCGAAACATATCCTTGAGAAATACCAGTATTGATCTCTACATACAACTATAAATTTTACAGTGTATTCAATAAACTCTATTCAGAACTGCTATCCTTGATAATTTTTAAAATGTAGCCTTAAATTGTGTATGAAACAAGCAGTTGGTCATCACGCACTTTGTTAATATGTAAAAAATTACGTAAGTATATATATTCTCAATGCGGTCGCGTACAAAACTCATTTTCTACGCATATACATACATACACTTACATACGTGTGTTGTAGGATTATTACGAAATATTTTCGTTCTTATTTAAATGAATGAATCCATGAAGGTTAGCCGTTACGGTAATCCTTTATGTTGGCCGTTGGCTGCATACGTTGTGTACATTACTTCACGGCGAAGCTTAGATTAATAGCTCGTATATACACGACTACACGTATGCAAGTACTTCATATATTACGTATTTCGTTCTTGAAAGTAGGTACAAGTACAAGATGTTCGCGGCGAGTTAATAAAAATGAAAAATGCGCTGATGATGCTTGTCGATGCTCATTTGCCTTATGGGACGTACGCGGCGAACGCAGATGATCGAAGGTGAATGATGAACAAGGTATCGCGTTATACACGAGAATTCATGTGTTCGTAGGCTCATATATGTATGTATATGACGAATAATACAATGAGGGCCTATAAATATGGTTTCTTAGCTCGATGTAGTATGCCCAATTGTAATTATTTTTTGTAGTTTATAAAATTGGATTATCAATTGAATCTGATCAATAAGCGAATCAATTTGATCGGTAGATGTCGCTAGCATTATCTTATTTATTGTGGTAGCTGAATACTGCCAAAAATACTAATTCAAGGAGGCAAAAAAATCTGGAAAAAAGGAAGCCAATTTATGTTACAATGAAATACAACTTTCTTATTCTTTTATCACGTCATGGCATCTATTAATATTAGCAACTTAGAACTGAGACGACTGTTTTAAGTCCAGAGGAGATTAAAATAGCCTTTGAATTGACTAGAATGCTGCGGATTATTGTATTGGAGAGAGTGCTAATGGAATAAACTATTCACAATAGATCAGTAAGTAATTGGTTTTGCTGCTCATTGAACGTTTACCATTTTGGCACTAGAATACAAGACAGCAATACTCTGTCTGAGCTTTAAAGCTTTAAAGTATGAAGGTATATAATTACATAATTATGACACAAAACCAACAAAGACGAAATGTATTTTATGACACGTTTGAATGAACATTTCAACAATGAAAGTGGTTACAAGATGAGTATGTATACAGAACCAATATTTGATTCTGCGAGACCACGTTCTTCTGTTAGAACATGAAATGGTACAGTAGCAGGCAGATGTGCTTGTATATTTCCAAATTTCGATAGTATTCAGATAACGAGTTCCAATAAAAAGATTACATAAAAACCGATTTTAGTGAGAATTTTGACAAGAAACTCGTATCATCAGCAAAGCCTATCATATTCATTAGCGTTTGTAAATAAATATACAAGATTCGTAAGACAAATTATCAATAATAAAGCTCCATTTGTGTATCCTTGTGGAACCCCTCATGTAATTTCCATTCTGTGTTATTGTGCTGCTCAACCATTTTTACCTCAATGATATATGTAAAGGGTGTCCCAACTGGAACTTAGGGATTTCAATTTCACATTATTTTCAAATAAGGTAACTTAGCAACCTAATATTTGGTATACGTCATCTAAAAACTTGTAAAAGTGATCATGCAACGTTTCACGACTGAAGAACGTATCCAAATTGTTCAAATTTATTATGAAAATCGTCGTTCCATTACGAACACAATTCGTCGATTGTTTTTCATCGGAATCATATTCCTAGCAATACGGCAATTAGGAATTTAATGGTAAAATTTGAACAAACTGGTTCTGTTCTCGATGTAAAGACACCACTACGTCCTCGTAACGTTCGGTCAGTTGAAAATATCGCTAGGGTGAATGAAAGTGTTACCTAAAGTCCAAAAACTTCAATTCGTCATCGGTCACAGCAATTGGCCATCTCAAGATCATGTCTGCAACGAATTTTAACAAAAGACCTTCGGCTACACGCATACAAGATACAGTTAACACAAGAATTGAAGCCCAGGGACCATCACGACCGCCGTATCTTTGCCAATTGGATTTTGGAGCAAAATGAGTTTGATGACGAATTCTGTAAGCGAATCATATTCAGTGACGAAGCTCATTTTCACTTGGGGTGTTACGTAAATAACCAAACTACCGCATTTGGGGGCGTGAAAATCCTCGAGAGATTATTGAAAAACCCATGCACCCAATACGTGTCACTGTATGGTGCGATTTCTCGGCCAATGGTGTTCTTGGACCTTACTTTTTTGAGAATAATAATGGAGAAGCAGAAACTGTCAATGAAGAGCGGTATCGACAAATGTTGAATAACTTTCTATGGCCTCGTTTGGAAGATATAGACCTCAACAATCTTTACTTTCAACAAGATGGGGCCACTTGTCACACTGCCAGGGAAACTCTAAATTTACTGCAGGAGAAATTCCCTCGCCGTGTGATTTCTCGTAATGGTGACGTGAATTGGCCTGCAAGATCCTGCGACATAACACCGATGGACCTTTCCTTTGGGGTTTCCTTAAGGATCAAGTCTACACAAATAATCCACAGACAATTGATGATTTAAAAAATAACAGTCGTGCGGCTATTGGCGAGATTACCTTGCATATGTGTGATAAAGTCATTGAACATTTAAAAAAAAGAATCGCTGTGTGCAATAGAAGTCATGGTGGACATTTATCAGATATCTTGTTCCACATATAATTTTAGGGATTCTATTTTATGTTTACGTTAATAAATCGTTGAATTTCTAAATACTACGCATTTTATTTGAAATTTAAATGACCAAGTTCCTATTGGGACACCCTTTATATGATTTCAGACATTCTATCCTATGACCCTGCATTCTTTATGCATTTACTTTAGGAAAACACCCATAGAATGCAGTAATATCTCCCGTACTGTGCAAAAGTATGTACAATTTTTGCTCGCTTTTTGACAGACTCCATTTATGAAGAATGTGTTTATGTATAATGCAGTAAACTATTGTTTGCAATACAACTGATACCTGCAGAATTTGAACATCATACTTCACGTGCAAGTTCTGATTCCGACAAGGTATAATAATGATTTTTCGTCGCTGTATTTCAAATTCTTGGTTTGTTTAACTTTTCTCCCATAATCATTCCTTTTAATAAAGCATGTGTAGAAAATCATACAATGTTTAGAGATTAGGGCAGAGGAGTGGTTATAGGAAGTGCAGTACTGATGGTCAGAGTATCGAATGGCTTTATAGCACGTCTCACTACATCAATATACGTTTGAGCTGCTGTGTATTGCTACCTTGCAGACAACAAGAAGAAGTGTGCGAAACTGTTCTATTGGCTGTTATCCGACTTTTTGTTTGGAATCTTCAAGGCAGAATGCTGGAAAGAAGAGAACAATAGCGACAGGCGCGTTGGGCATGGAGTAATAGATGCTAGTCTAGTGGCTTTTCATAGAAACTTGAACTGACTGACGAATAAACAAAGCGCTAACAAAATTGTGTCCCCATAAACTCCTTACGGGGAATAATTGATGTGAGCTGAGTCTTGAAAAAAAAGTCTTCTGAAAATGATGAAGCTGACTTTTTGCGGTCAGTACGCGAGATTCGTCTGGATCACAACTCTGATGATGCTTTTGACGCTCACGAAGTTTTCTGAATATCATTCCACTAAACCTAGCATGACACCAATTGATGATAGCAAAGACAACACCATCCTTCGAGAAACTGTTTTAGAATTTAAAATTATCAACGTTCTATTATATTTAACGAATCTTTTTGTGTGTATTTTTGTTAGTAGAGTTATAATTAGGACCAACCCCCTACTATGTATTAAACGTTAGAAACATCACAAAGAAGCAATAGCTACTGCTTCAATAAACTTAAGGGGGTCTCTAGGGGAAGAGTTCAATGACAGGCAGTGGTGGACCAATAAAAAAAAAGCGTAATAAAATTAAGTCAGTACAGAGAGATCCTCTAGATGTCGCTTTTAATCTGAATGAATCTACGTTTTCTGGACGTTGGCAGCATTCCAGAAACGATTCTGGAGGATGTGAAACCAAATATTTATTCTACCAACCCTGAGATGAGACCAGGTGACGATGCCATATCCACTACTGCACTAAAAAAAAGTTCTGATACTCTAAAATCTCAGGATTAGAACCTAATTTCACTCAGCTTCTTCTTCATGACAGCTGAGGGTATCTTAAGTAAGCTGGAGGAAGATTGTTTACGATACAAATTATTCAGGACAAACAGCTCGATTTTAGGGTAAACTGCATATATAGCTGTGTGCGTGCTGTAACCAGGCCTAAAATTATCTTGAATTTGGGCCTCCTATCTCCACAGCAGAACGTTGGAGTTGCCGCTTAAGATTTTTTTTAACTTGTTTTGAAGAAGTGTCTAGTATCTACGGTTTCTCTAACAAACTATATGTACCTATACGTAATAATACCGAACAAATACCTAAAGCAGCTAACATTAATAGTAAGGAATGTCTTGACCAGAAACTTGATTCTATTATGAAACTTTTCAGCACGAAACTGAGTAGATGCAAGTTGAAAATGATTGTAAGTAGCTTTGAATTAAAATAAACGATAAAATATTTTTAAAAACGAGCGCGACTAACTGTACTCTACGTCGCTGGTGGCACGATACTTACATGTGCCCCATGACACACATAATATTCGTGGATGTGATTGTGCTTCTCTCCTTAGTTTTATACAATCACCATATGAACCAGTTCAAGTGCATCTGAATTACGAAATTCTGTGGCGAACATACACGTTGCTTTTCTTCTGTTTTATCCTCAACACGAATTAAAAATGTATACGACGTATACGACCTAAATTTATTTATATGAGAGAATCAGATCCAGCAACAGATACATAGGTTTTATATTCCTTATGCATTAAGATCATTTTATTTTACTGAAATAAAAGTAAAACGGAGGTAACGTTTCTTCGTGTATTTTATAAACAAAAAAGGAGACCTGTAATGAATTCCGTAACTAACTTATATGTAGCATTGTTTACTAACCCACAACTTATTACAACGTGTATGGCAACACGAAAATATTGACAAATTCGTCGACAAACATTCCTTCAGCTTAGAGGACTCAATTATTGACATTTCTTGACTGTACCTGTGTAGCTATAACTTGTGTACGTCATGTAGTCTGCGCCAAGTGTGTTATATTCACGTAGCAAGCGCCTTATTCCGTGTTTATGTTTGTCGAACGCGTATGTCGTCATATTTTATGCCGATAATGGGTACAATACGCGTAACGGATTATGTAAATGTTACGTGTGCCATCTAGAGGTAATGCTCGTAAATATACTGACGATATACGATGTTGTATGTATAAAATTTAAATAATCCAATCACAATGGAATTAAACTAATTCTTCTGCAAGAAAAGAGACGATATATGTATCTAACTTAGTTTTGCATTTTAAATTCGCCGGTGAGTCAATACTGTCTCGAACGTACAAATACGTTCTTCACGATCACGGAAAGGAAAATTGTCGTCGTTAGACGAATGTTGACATTAAAGACGTGCTTTTTTTCCCTCACTTTATTACTTTTTATTGTTGTCGTTGCAGGAGGCGGATCGTCTAGTGGTTCACCGGGCACGGGATACATCCAGCACTCCTCCCCGGCGCCCAGCTCAACCCCCGGTTCGGACATGTCGGGGCAGCCGGCGGCGAGCCCTGGTTGGGATGTCAAGCCTCAACAGCCCATACATCCACCGCCACATCCCGCGCCACACCCGCACCCGCCGCACAACTACCTCCCACAGTACTCGTGGTACCCTTCGGATAACCCTGGCCTATTAACGTAAGTATATTTTGTATTCTATTATTCATATTTATGGTTTTGATTAATAAATTGTTAAACGTATCAGTTTATCTGTTCTATGTTGTGTTCTATCCACACACGTTGGAATGGTAATTGAAATGTTAATTGAAAAGAAACAATTAAGAATTTCATTTCGTAAATGCTTGAAAAACTAAATCTTTCTCTGTATTAAAAGTAACTGTCGAATTAGTAGGTATGTTTTTTCGGCTCTTGTCGCATAGGTAACATAATTACCTACGCGACAAGACCCGAAAAAACATACCTACTATGGATTACGGTCGTGAAAGCCTACACTCAACTATCTGTCGAATTAATTGTCGAATAAAACTGCAAAAAATGGCAGAGCCAATTCAAGGTACAATTAAGTCCTGTAAGATGACTCACGGACTGATAACCAACTACTTAATTTTGTTCTGTTTACTACTGGAAACAGTATTCCTGCTTAAAAAAAATAGGTCAAAAACAGCCCGAAAAAAGGCCAAAACCACATCCAAAACTCTTTATATAATTCAGTCCAGTTGCGTAGGATGAGTCATCGATTGGCTAGACATCGTGATCCAGTGATACAGCGTGTCCACGTTGAGGAACTGTAACAATAGTTTATTGATCATTGATAATTTATATCTGAGCCCCTTTGATCTTGCCCATCACTGTCTTGGTCTTACCTTGAAACGTTCAGTTTTCCAGCAAATTATTCCCCTGCTTTATTGTGAAAACAAAATCTAACCTTTTCTTTTTTTTTGTTGCTTCTGTTCTATTTTTTTTTAATTTACATCGTAATCTTTCTCTTTCATTGCGGTTGGTTAGAAGAGCTGCCACAACGTGCACACCACACGTCGTGTCTGAAACCCGCCCTTTTGCCGCATGTTGTTTTAGTTTGTAGTATTACAATTTTCTTTTTTTTTTGTTGTATTGTGTTTGGCGAATAAAGGCTAATAATAATAATAATAATAATAATAATAATAATCGAAAATGGTGCTGTGTCCAGGTGGCTATAATAGATGCAACTGTTGTTTTTGTGCTGGTCCTTTTTGCATATGCAAGGAAGCAATTATAGGTACATATGCTGTGAGCAATTGCGTGAGGAAAGAATACTAACCCAATGCTTAACCTTTTGAACTAGAGCTGCATCCACTGTGCTTATTTAGTCTTACGATTCCAAGTATGTTGCTAATTTAACAAGATATGTTTCTTGGCCACCTTTTTTTCTTCAGATCGTTCTTCACAACGCCAGTCCATACTAACAGCAAGAACCCATTGGTGAAATGTACGAACCAACATGGTAGGGCAATTCCAAACCAAGGACCCCTTTCAATAGCATGTTCCACACAATTGATCCTCCAAGCTTAGGTTTTTTCCTCCTTTATTTAATTGGTTTGAGTGGTGAGCCGCACACTTAGAGATCATCCATTGTTAGCCATCCTTCGAACATTCCAATTTTTAGTGAGTATTACCAGGAGATTGCTTAAGCTATTAAGTTGGGACCTCGTATGTCCAAGTGATTTCTATTCAAGACGGCGGTTTTCATATGTCACTTAGCAATTCATCTCTTATTTTGTCGAAGGAAATATGTCGATAATGGGCTGCATATTTTGCTCAATATTGATCTCCAATATTGCCAATAATCGAGTTTTCTTTAATACAATTCTGAAGATATCACCCCCAATTTCACAAAAATTTTTGGGCATCTAATCCCAGAACTCTAGATCACTATCACCCACAGGACACCAAACACTTGGAT
>ML217212.1:1085-12342 GCA_004785975.1 Popillia japonica
AAAAAAAAATGTGCAAGCTTAAATGGCGAAATATTTATGAATATTAATTTTCTTTAAATCTTGAAACTACATAAATAGAATTTTAATAAAAATTAATTATTTTCATCTAGCTCAAAATATTCTAATAATAGTTTTATAAATTTAATCGATTGATGAACAAATTAAACAAATAAAAGTAATGGTCACTTGGCTTACCAAATTAATCACTTTTTCAGTTGTGCAATAATGGCGCAATAACACTGATCAAAGGATATTCTCAAAAAACTTTCCATTAAGTGTCGTGTTAATAAAGGCATCACTGTTTCTATATTTTATAGTAACAATAATATTTTGCACTGCATCATGTGTCGAATATAACTAACTTATTTAGACAGATTTAAACAACGAAGCTAAAGGAGGCATATGTATGAGTCATGAAAAGAAAAACTGCTAAGAGTTTTTCGGTCCGTATTGACGAATACGTTTACAACACTTTTAAGCAAACAAAAATATTTTAAATTATATTTCAGACAATTTTAATAGAATACTACTTCTCATCAATATAAGTTTTTATGTATAGCAAACATTGGCAAATGCTGCTTTGGATCCTACTACATTTTCAATATGTAATGCGTCAATATTTCATGAGTTTTAATTAATGAATTATGAAAACCTTTTTAAGAAAAAACGTTGAAAGATTTATTTATTTTACAAGCTGAATCACGCAGATATCAAGTTACAGGTGTTTGATTCAAAAAAATGCGAAATTCTAAATATCCGAATCTAATTATACCAGCACGATATAACATTCAAACATAGTCTTTTACAGATTTTCTCAAATCATCTCCAAAAACTTATAAAAATCCAACTATTCTATTATGAACTGGTTGTTCGTAAAAAATCTGCTCAAAGAAATATTTCTATGCTACGTTAGAGCTTATATACTACAGTAGCAATTGGGCAAATTTAATTTTGAAAAATATTCGGTGGAAGAATACTACCAGTTGGAATTTTCGAATTATTTTTATTCGGTTAAAATTTGTATCAGATCGATGTAGTCAAAAAGCACTAGGACATCTTTGGTAAAGCTAGTCGCACATTTATACGTAATACTAATTTATTCTCAAAATATGAAAGTAATTTCAAAACCGGAAGTATAAAAAATAAAATAATATGTTATTTTGTGCTACAAGGTCAGTTAAAAAAATATTCCAAATGTCTAAAATCCTTTCAAAATAAATAGCAGCGAAGCTTACTTTTTTAATAGAATCCACCGTAAATGTTAAAAATCTTCGAAAACTCACCATATTTAGTCACAGTATTACAAATAGTTGCACACACTACAATATTCACATCACAACTGACCGGGATAAAGTCATTTTGCATTTTCGATAAATGTTTTGCCATCCCTTCTTAATACCTTTTGTATAAAAACTATAATGTCTTATAAATCTGTTTGAATACGTAAACATTTGAAACGTAGATTGTGCACACAAAAAGTTAATGTAGTGTAGTTTTTAGTAAAGTTGTAATAAATGTGACTGCTATACTAATGTACCTATGTATATATAATTCAGAAATTTAAAATATAGGGTCTATATTTTTAAAACTTTTGTCATTTCTAGCATTTAAAAAAAAAGGCGAAAACTAAAAAAATTGAAATGATTGTTACAGGTTTGGATAACGTCTGAAATGCTCTAACGATAGCTGTTTGTTTTGAAATGCTGAGAAAAATAATTTTAAAAATTATGGCGCCTTTTCATACATTTTCTGAACTACGCACCTCATATTTCCAAACATTTATATAGTTTTCTACACGACCTCTGCTTAATACGCTGGCTGCATTACGGAATTTTAGCCTATACAATAAAATGCGAGCAATCTTTCAGATATTTAAGGATTTTATAAAAATAATATTTTACATCTTTATTGTCTTTGTTCGAGCCAAACATGGCTCCCTAGGTGTTTTTTCAAATAAAACTTACGATCAATACTACTAAACTGATACTAACGTATCAGTGACGAAAATTTGATCAAATTTGGAAAATCGTTCTTTAGTGTGGAGGCTCTATAAATTGCTAAATGAATAATAAGACTCCTCTTATAGCATTTTTCAGTAAATTACTATTAAAAATATTAAAAAGAAAGCACAGTTCTCTGTCTCTTTTAGTTTTGGAGATATTCGCATTTTAAGATAAGCCCAAAGGGATGAGGGTTTCTTAAGAAAAGAAAGCCAAAAATCGCAACCGTTCGGGACAGAATAGAAGCGGTTGATGAAAGGATCATTAAAAAACAATATCTCTCTGGCTGTTGCAGTTCCAGAAATATTCACTTTCCATTCCAACATTCCACCATTCTCCGAGACATCCCGCAGTATATACCACAAGCTTCTATAATTTCCGGACATATTCGACAGTTTTCCGCCGCTTTCTTGCATTGGTATGGTAAGCGGTGCCGAAAAATGGCAAGAAACATGGAAATTTCCATGAAAATACATTCTTTAAATACGAATATGTCGAGAACTAAACGAGCTAGAGAGTTCATTGTTTTTTAATGATCTCATCAAACCGCTTCTGATCCACCCCTAATGATTGCGATTAAGTGCCTAGCGGTTGCCATAAATGGTTGAAAATAATAAAAAATGTAAAAAAACGTGGGTATTTCGATGAAAATGCACTTTAAACGCCAACATCTCAGGAACTAGAAGAGCTAGAGAATTAATAGTTTTTTTTTAATTGATCCTCTCGTTGCTCCTCTCTGCACTCTAGCGGAAAACGCTATAAGATAGCTGAATTATATTTTTTAAATTTTTGTATATTTGCTTGGTTTCCGATGCTTGTGTATATTCAGACGTATTCTATTTTTTTTTGATAACTTTCAGAATAGGAATGCATAGATTTAAGATTATTTTTCCCATTACGCCGAAGACAGCTGCTTCATTCTTTTGCTGCTATATGCATGCCTAAATAAAAACATTTCTTCGTGAATCACACTTACGTATGTGTATCTATTAAGGTTCCTTTTTCCAGAATTTGCTTACAAAGACGCTTTTAATGCAAAATAAAATAAATGTAACCATTGAATTATAAGTTGGAGAAAATATATGTAGGCTAGTAACACCGTGGTAACAGCTGGATTATACATAGATATAATTTTTTTGAATAGTGGCTTTGAAAAAGTTTAATCATTTCACCACAAAATTTTCAAAATTCGAAGAAAGTACTGAAAAATTAAGTTTTCTTAAAGTACACAATACACAATACAAAATCAGTACAGTATACTACACAATACAAGTCATATTAGCTGACAGTTTCGAATTGAATATTACTATTAAAATGTGCTCCAAAGTGGATGCCAACTCAATTAATCATTTTGACTCTCATTGTATAATGTGGTTGTGGCGACCTCTGATAATTAATATTAAAAGAACCTGATAGTAGCTAAATTGATTGTTTCCTCACAGCACGAAAGAAGTATTGCCGGAGTTGTACTACTATTCTGTAGATGGCGTAAATTGCTGGTCAGTGTAGCCAACTTTGTAAAAGCAAATACAAGAATAAAATTTCATTTTGCTATGTTTGTTGTCTTTCTATGAATTAACCTATCATTATTTAAAATATTTAATTTGAAGACGATTTAATAAAAACATGAATCTGAATTTACAATGTAGAGTTTGTCTAGAAACTGGTATGCCAATTGCTAATATATTTAAACATAAAAGAAATGGAAAAACATTTTCAGAAATGTTAATGGATTGTGCTCCAGTTACGGTGAGAATTCCTTTTAGTCCATATACAGTACCTATGTTTCGGTTTTACAGATTAAAAAATACGACGGCTTACCTTGCAATATATGTAGTGACTGCATTGAAAAATTAATTGGGGGCTGGAATGTTAGAGAGAAGATATTGAATACAGAATCCAAATTACGTAGAACTTACTGTAAAATACCAACTGATATGTCAGTTGTTAAAGCAATGAGTTTTAATTCACCATGTAGAGTTTGTCTGGAATCTGGTATGCCATTTGCTAATATATTTAAACATAAAAGAAATGGAAGAACATTTTCGGAAATGTTAATGGATTGTACTCGTGTTACGGTAACATTTCTTTTTATTCCCCGTAACCTACCTTATGTTTCTGTTTTACAGATTACAGAAAATGACCAATTACCTTGCAACATATGTAGTAATTGCATTGAAAAGTTAATTGCATTGTGGAATTTTAGAGAGAAGATATTAAATGCAGAATCTAAATTATGTAGAACTTACTGTAGAGTACTAACTGATATGTCAATTGTTAAAGAAGAACCTTCTGTTACTATTCTTGAAAATACTGATTACTCAGGTGAGATGATTCAATTAAAAATTCCTACCCAGTTAATGACAGTTAAAATGTTACAATATATACCGAATTTATGTCGTAAACTTCGAGAAACTGTAGATAGCAGTAAAGGTGACATTTACCAAAGAAAATCGTTACTTGATCACGATTACCTGAAAGAGTCAAATGAAACAATTAAGGATAATGATTCTAAGAAAAACAAAGAGGAACTAAAAATGAATAACATTGGTGAAGTACATCAAAATACCGCAAAAACTAAAAATGATTGCAATTCAATTTTGGAAAATATTAATTCAATTTCGGAGAATATTAACAGAAATAATCTGCAAATAGAAGATCAGCAACAACAACATTTAGAGAAGAATTGCTTTAATAAAAATAACGTTTTATTACCTGAACAACCATTATTTAGGAATAATGATTCAGCAAATCATAGTTTCATACCACCTGTAATACTACCAACTACTCTTCCTCCAATACGAGATGTAGTGCCTCCTGAAATACTTCGCAAACCTCGTACAGTGTTTTGCCAAGCTTGTGATAAATCTTTCTGTTATAGATATTATTATAATGTACATGTTGCTCATCACGTTAGTAAAAACCGAATTAGTTGTGATGTTTGTGGTAAGCTTTTTGTTAAGCAATATCAGTTAAATGCGCATAAAAAGATACACAGTAATAAAAAATTACCATGTGATATCTGTGGTAAAATATTAAAAACAGAACAATCTCTGGGAATGCATAAAAAGATGCACATAATTGGTAAACCTTACCAATGTAATTTATGTGAAAAAGCATTTACAGCAGAAAGCTATCTAAAATTACATATTCTACGTCATAATGGCGAAAAGAATTTCATGTGTGAATTATGTGGAAAATCATTTGGATGTGAAAATACTTTAAAAACTCATCTATCAAGCCACAATACTGAACGAACCCTACCTTGTCCTACATGTGGGAAACTCTTTACAAGTAAAAGAAGATTGCAGGTTCATTGTCGAAGACATACAAGTAATAGACCTCATGTCTGTGAGCTTTGTGGTAAAGCTTTCAAATTGAAACAAGGAATTCGAAGACATGTGCTGGTACATTTTGATAATCCTATGGGGGACAAAGTACATTCATGCAGGATCTGTGGTAAAGTGTTTAAAGACTCATCAAGTATTCCACGGCATATGTTAACTCATACTGGAGAAACCCCATATTCTTGTGATAAATGTCCATATAGCTGTAGATATAAACAACAATTTGATAGACATATGAGAAAACATAAATAGATACTATCAATATAAAATTGTTAATAATTTTTTACTGTCCTTAATTTAAGATTATGATGCATATTGTCATACTATTATAATTTTATAATAAAAATCTATTGATTTCTTTTTAATTTTTTTTAGAAACAGTACATATTTTGTCCTACTACTGGACGCAAAATAAAATGTTGTGCTTCAAATATTTTGCGCTTGTTTTTTAGCTCTTTAACGCTTGCATTATGTATTTATATCGTTCTCGCGGTCTTATTATACAATCACCCTATAGCATGTTTCAAGTTTTAGTGCAGAGTAATTAAAGAAATGATTATCCATTACATGATCCATCATGAGAAACGGTAAATACCCCGATAAAGATAATGTACAGGTCAACCAAAATATCATGACAGTGATGACGTGTTCTGCGCATATAAGTGGAACGTATACGATGACAATTGCTTACGTTATAGTTTTAGCCACATCTCTCTCGCTAGCGGACAATAGGTTACCTACATATTTTATATAGTTGTCGATTTAACACCAGTCACAGCCGAGTGTTGTAACGTCATACTTTTGCCCAGCATCTCGGACTAAAGCACAACTCCCACGAGATTTTGGTCAACCTGTACACATATATTTTATTATCTATAACCAAATACTGATAATGCAGGTCTATTGCATGTTTCTGGTATCGCTTTCTATACTTAAAATTTGTGTTTACTATTGCCGAGTTAGGAAGGAATTAGCACAAGAATCCTTATGGTTTGCTTAATGACGCCCATACGACGCATTTCCATACATCCAATGTCAACTGTCTATGTGTTTCTGTCCACTGTAGGCGTTTAAATCTGTTTCCTCGGGGAAGTAGTATAATAGTTTTTCAATGCAATGCATCTGCAACTATTTCTTTAGTTTCGCCGCAGTAATAGAAATTTGTTGTTATATCACTAACTGTGGATTTATTCACGTTTTTTTCAGAAATGTGACGCACAGAATACCCTGCTCGATGTAGAGCA
Organism: Popillia japonica; assembly: GCA_004785975.1. Lineage (NCBI taxonomy): Eukaryota > Metazoa > Arthropoda > Insecta > Coleoptera > Scarabaeidae > Popillia > Popillia japonica. The sequence goes on from ML217212.1 coordinate 7,677, forward strand.
ACAAGTACTGCACATTTTTCTAAACTTCTGCATTTCTTTTCAGCGTTTCCACAATCCTTAAAAAATTATAGGATCACTTACCACTGATACATTCGCAAGTGCGTTTAGAAATCTGCGCGAGTGAAGATATTATGCAATTAATGGTAGTAGGCGACTTGTCGTATTGCATTGAACTTATCACAATATTTGCTTAAAATCGGTTATAAATATCACAAAGGACTTGATATAAAAATATCATGTATATTCAAATGCAATTGTGTTGTGTTTTAGAAAAATTTAGAGTATTCTATAGGGTGTCCAAACTAATCAGTTGTTTTGTTGTCATTTATATTTGTTTTGTATTCTAATTCCAGATAGCCAATTTTTGGTGACCAATTATAATCATTTACTGTAATCCAGAGTGGATTACTAATGATTTTATCTTGAACTCGGTCTTTAGTAAATTCGATAATTTAATGTGGAAAGTCAGAAATAAAATATTGTTATTAGAAAAGAATCACCTTTAATGAGATTATGTATTTACAAATAAAACAACCAGAAATGACAAAAATAAATACATTACTGAAACGTTACATTTAAGAAATACAGTTGGAATATGCATGTATAAACGAGCGAGTTCTTCCAAGAGACAAAAATAGGAAAAAAAAATTGATACTTATTAGTTACCTGGTAGGAACCTCGCTTGCCGGAACTGATACGAAGATGGAGAGCTATAAAAGACAAAAACGGAAATCTCGAATTCCGGGTAGGCAAAGGAAGTTCCACCATATCATTCACTTTAACATGGAACTAAACTACATTATAAGTAAATTATTTCTTATACGGTGGGTTCGGGGATTCTTTTACTTCTTTCCTTTATTGTTTTTCGTAGCCGCACCTTTACCCTTTGCGTTGTTGGTAGTCTTTGCTTTTTTGCTTTTTGGTGCTTCATCTTCTTCATCCTCCTCCTTGAACAAAACAATACACTAATGTAAATTCTTACTAAACAGAGACGTGCAGTATTCACACCTCAACCTCTTCAACTGGCGACAATTGCCTTTTTCTCTTTGACGCAACTTCCTGTAAATTACTTTGTGATAATCTTCGAAGGATTTTTCAAATAGTATTCAATGTCAAAAATATACATATATTCAATGCAACAAATATAGTAAAGAAATTTAGAAAATCAAATAAAGCTTTGATGATGAAAAAATCAATTACAGGAAGGGTATAAAATATGTAATTCTATAAAAATTTATTTGCGAACTATTCTCCATTATCTACAATGCCATTGATGCCAAAGATATAAAAAAGATCCCGTATAATCCGGTTAGGATTTGGTATCAATTTTAATTAAAAAAAAAAACGATAAAAACTTAGGAAGTTACGAATCGAATAGAAAAAAACGATGCAATAATTTTTTTGTATAATACTGATCTTGATCTAATCTTTCTCTACAAGAGAGAAAAACATAATTTAAACATTTTACTTTTCTAAATACGTTCTAAAACGTATATTAATATGCGAGCTTTAGCTAATTACTAATTAATATATTATAATAAAATACATATTTTCTGTATTAGTCATCTCTTACTGTTCAATTTGTTAAGATTCAACAGGTGGCGGGCCTACCACAAATATATAAACATATTTTGTTATGCTGCCAATACATTCTTTAAGCACAAGTACTTAAACTTCATTTTCTTGTTTACATCAACAATCACATATTAATTAATAATAATAAACATATTAATTTCTACATATTCCTAGCAATGTGCAAGTTTAAAGTTTAGTGAAAAACAATCTTTTCATACCTCTCCTTCTTCACCTTCTTCATCATCTAACATTTCCTCTTCATCGACTTCATCGAAATCATCAACATGTTCGAATTCTTCAAAAGGTCCGCCGATTAAATGATGGCCGATTATGTGTACTGGACCTGTGCCCTGTACTAAACTAAATGTAACCGGTGGATCCGGAAATGAGAGGTCAAGAAGGACTTGACTGTTTTGGCCAGCTTTTAATGTGGCTACTGGTACTTTTACAGATTCTTTCCATGTCATCGCTTCCACTTGTACAACATTGAGTTCAGCATCGACTGCTTCTGGCCCGAGCAAAGCTTGTTTAATGATCAACTTATGGCCACCTTGGCTATCATCGGCACCTTTTGCTTCTGGGTCCCATACTTCACTAGCCTTGGCGCCTTGTAGAGTCAGTGCTGAAGTGAAAATACCCCAAAAAAAAAGAGAAAGAAAAATTAGACTTGTTTTTAAGAATAATAGGATATTGAATCACCCAAGCCAATAACAAGCAACTGCAGAAATAATAGTGTGCATGTTTGTATAGTGTGAAATTAGCAATAAAACGGAAGCCGGGAATAATTGTATATGCAAGCAGATGCATTGATAAAGGGTGGATAAGTGATAAACCCAAGCGATTTGTTTATTATAAAAAAAGTTATGAAAATTGTAAACAAGCATCATTTTGGCGGCTATTTCAAAACATAACCAAGAAGCATAACAGCAAACTGTTAATAGATTAGTAATAACCAATAATTGTTACAAGCAAATTGTGAATAACATTAAGCTTGCCAAAATATTAGATAAATATACTGAGAAATGCGAATAAACAACGACAAACTATAATGGCGCGTAAAACACCGGCGACAAGTCATTAAACCTTGATGAAATACTGTAACTACGCAACAAATATTAAAAATAACGATCGCAATTGAGGCCATACTGAATAAAGGATAATAACTTACCGTAAAAGTATTCATCTGCCATTTTAACAAACTGATGTTTTTAGATTACAAAGAAACTGCACGTGACTAGAAGCCGGCAAACTAAACGGAATGATTGAGGGAAGGCATTAGGCAGATGCTTCTTCAATGGCGGTAGCCGTTAGGGGAGATTCGTTTAAACACCGCGGTGGCGCTACCTGTTACAAACCAAAACATCTAAATGGATTTTTTAAATGCAATCACATTTTTTCCCGCAACTAATTTGATCGCGCAGCTTTAGAAATTCAAAAATTTAAAAAACTCTCCACTTTTAATTTATAATTTAAATAATTTACATAACAACCATACTTACACTAGCAAAATAAGTTACAATACGTGGTCCAATAAACTTCTAATACATGTTTACTATATTAAGTCTGTCGAAAATCTTAAAAAATACTATTTACTAAGACATTTCTAAAATGAATATCAGAATATTTACAATCGTATTATTAATAAGCGTACAAGTTATTGTATGTGCCGAAAATGAAGACGAAAATGATCAAGACCCATTTGTACCAACAGATGAGTGGAAGCCAATCAAAAAAGGTAAATTACAAAAATTATTACCTAATAAGTTGATATCTAATTATAATTTATTTTGCAATTATGAATAGATGTTTTGAATAATTATCAATTCAGTAATCGTTCAATACTAGCCAGTTGATAATTTATAAATTTCTGTTTAAATTTAGATCTTTTACATTCCTTTTTAGGTCAAAAAGTACCAGAAGGTCTTCATATCAGAATAAATCTAGAAACCGGCGAAAGAGAAGCGAAATTAATTACAAATAATAAAGAAACAAGGAAAAATGCTTTGTCTGTCGCTCCATCAACAGAAGATGACAATGCAGAAGATGTCATCGATGATAAACTCAAAATATCTCTGTCGGACCTAAAGCAATCATTGAAGAATATTAAAAATGAAGCTAAGGAGAATATCAAAGGTAATTACAGATCTTACGAAGAGTTAAAAAAAGATTTTGAAGAGCTCAATGTGAAGCCAAAATCTGAACTTGAAGTATTAAGGGAATTAATTGAAAAACATACTGATATCGTTAGTCGAAAAGAAGTCGACGAAGAAGAAATTTTGACAATACTAGAAGATTTAGAGTATTTAGTGCATCAATATGATAATGCAAATGAATTTATTTCTCTAAATGGCCTGAAGGAGGTTGTGTATAGAAATTTAAATTCATCAAATACAGAAATTAAACGGGAAAGTTTAAAACTTTTAGGAGCGAGTATTCAAAATAATGCAATGGTTAAAATTCATGCTTTAGATTCAGGTTCCATTGATATTTTATTGAGGATGATTGTTCTAGAAAATGATCCGTCTGTGAAATATCGTGCATTATTTGCATTAGGGGGTTTGTTACGAAGTTTTCCTTTTGCACAATTAAAATTTCTAGAAAATGCTGGCTTGAGTGTGTTCTTTAAATTATTTGATTTGGAAAATTTAAAAATTCAACTGAAAACATTGACAATTATCAATGACCTATTACAAGAAGAGGTAGATGCTAGGCATGACAATAACAAAGAGAAAGCAAGCCAATACGAGAATGTAAATTTCCGAGAACACCTATTAAAAAATAATTACTGCAATGTTTTAAATAAGTTGTTAGTTAATAGTGTTTCTATAGATTCTAATGATCACGATATTATTGAAAAATGTCTTTTGGCTTTGTATACTGTTATAGATGATTGCAACACTTCCTTGACAAATAAATCCAAAGATATTGTTCTTAGTTTAAGGAATTTATATAAAAAACTAAGTGAAAAAGAAAAAGAGAATCAAAGTGCTAAAAGTGATGATAATAATGATTATTATAGTGGGTTATATGAGTTGTCAAATAATATTGTTAAAAGATATCCCACAAATAAAGATGAACTCTAAAAGCAGTC
>SMLS01058729.1:0-21896 GCA_004785975.1 Popillia japonica
GTAAATATTTTACTTTAATAGCGCATGTCGACTTTAATATACTCCGAAATTTTCAGAATTCTGCAATGTATACTCTTCCATATATCGATCGATACAGTTCCTTGTGAGACACCCTGTATATCCAAATTCCACAAGTGTACTCGCAGTCGGCGAATATGTGTTCGTCAATAGCATAAAAAGATAAGCATACAGTTTTAGAGTATTTTCTATTTTAGCAAAGAATATTCATGTGAACTACGGCAAATATAATTAGAGCATTGGCTTCCTAGTTATAGGACGGCTTTTAGCGAATGTAGATTTAAACCCATTAATATGTGTACCTACTATGCGAACAACGGGGGAAGAACATAAATCGGCACTAGGCCAATTCTATCATTTTAGGCTTTAATTATTTTTTCTATAAATTAATGTAATGAACGGCATTTTAGAGGAGAGACAAATCAAAAGAAGAAACTTTTGCAAAACCACGGAATATCTACTCCGAAAATAGAAGTCGAAATAAATCGAGACTTCTAATAAAATAATACGCCAAGGTATACAATCTCCGGAATAAAAGAAAAAAATACGGCTAGAAAGCCTGTTGTATCAAAAAAGAGTTAAACTGTCAGTCCATAATACAGGCAAAAACGGTTACATCAGATACTATAGAGGTGCAAATATTTTGTTGCGCCCAAAAAAAATTATAATAAATTATTTAGTTTCTAAAATCTGATCATTAAGGAAACGAGCTTTGGTTTGACAAATGTGTATTAAATTTAAAAATACTAATTTATAAGAATTTTAGTGGTATAGCAGTAGAGTAGTGTAATGTACAATTTTCTGAAAATTATATACACTCAAAACATAAACACAAAGATTGTTCACAAATTTTGATGTAATATTCCTTACTATGTTCTAATTTTAATACAAATAAAGCCACTAGAGAGCATTTATTAATGCGTATTATTCATTCTCAACTGCGTGAGCAGCTTATTTACTTGCCGCAAAACTGAAATACAGACCTGCATAATCCATAGTATGTATCGGGCAGTGACATCGTTATGTCGTTCACCCGGCTGTAGTGTATATACGCCCTTGTTCTACATATTCATCATTAGTTACATACATTTAGCAGATGTTTATCAACAAACATACAATTTTAGCAATATGTTTGAAACAAGAAGCGGTGAAGTTCTACAATGTGTTTGACAGAATGCAACATACATACATATACTGCACTACTAAAATTACATGAAACGCTTGCAAATCTCTGTAAATAAACTTTTAATTAAATACAGGAAGCGAATTTTCTATATCTCATTTTGCTACAAAGTAAGTTTTTGTAACTATAAATTTATTTATTTATTAGTACAGGTTGGAGCACTGCAACGAGCGATTTTGAAAAACCTATATAATATAATACAATCAATTTATCGAAACTTTATTTTCACCACCTTAAATTACATAAAAGAGCATTTTCTGTTTTAAAATGATTGTACTACTATGACGTCCGTTCATGGGTACGCATTGTTCCAGTTACTCATGATATTCACCAGCATTTGCACATCTATGTAAGCCACTTCTGCTCGAATTCGTTTTTCAGTGCTTCAGTTGTTGTGGTGGATTATGCTGATACACGTTGGGCTTCAGGTAACCCCACAAGAAATAGTCGCTCATTATGCGGGCCGCTGTGTGGGAGGTTGCTCCGTCCTACGATCCCTGGTGAAGACATAGCGCACCATACGATGACTTTCGTGGATTGGAGAGGTTGTTGATGCATTTGTTTGTTAGAATTTGTGAACAAAGTCTTCATCTTCAGTAATTAAATTCAAAAACCCTTCACAGAATCATCTTCGACTCGCATAATCGGTTTCTTCAAGTTGGATTTTATACGGCTTGTAGTGTAAAATTCCCCTAACCGTTCTATTAGAAGCAAGTGTGCTGCAAGTGTGATGCTATGCTCAGCTGAACGACGTGGGCATCTTCTAACCGCAGCTCTAACACGCTCGATGTTTTCGGCCGTACACACTGGTTTTTCTTTTCTGGGATTCTTTCTTCTCGTTGACGCAGTCTCTTCAATGTTTTCAACCCACTGTTTAATCGCGCAGGCAGAAGGTACATATCAGTTAATATAAATATTGAACCGATTCCGGAAAATAAGCCGCGCCTGTACATAAGAACTACCGTTTAGGCAAAACACTTAAAACAGCGTATGTGCGATGTTGAGTGGTCTCCCGTTTTATTATTACTAAATGCTAACGACCATCGAACATGACTGAAAGCATCGTCACTCCATACCAAGGAGCATATCATATAAGAGTGACGCATTCCACGCTCAAAATTAGACCCCTACGGGAACGCCGCCCGTGGTAATATGGTAAACTAAATTTGTAAACAACGGCGATGGCGGCACTTTTAAATTAGTACAATGCTTTTTTTTGGTTCTAAATATCCTCTAAATACGTGTTTCGATCTTGTTTGATCTCATCAGTGCGATATATCTATAAATATAGAAATCACAGACACGTATTTACGTGTATAAATAAAAATATCTGGAAAAAATAAAGTTAAACTCTAACAAAAATAAATATTTAAAATTCAATAAATGGCATGTATATAAATAATATAACATTCTCTCGCATATAATAAAAATACATTAATAAATGAAAAAATAAAATAAACTATGTACTCATAACGATAAATAAACTGAAATTCTAATAAACAACTACATCACAGAAGGACAATTCATCATATGCACAAAAGACTAGAAATGTCTTACCCTCTAGAAATGCATCAGCTGTCTAATTTCTCTTGCGTTTCAATTAACAGATCTGTCAGTAGAAGGCCGACAAATATCATCATGAAATTTCCTAATAATTAAACTCGTAGATATATTTAACAGCTGTTCTTGAACCAAAGTTTGATGACCTGAATTAACACAAGCATACCATGAAAAGCTTCCGCAAAGTTACCAACATTTTCTTCTAAATAGAATTTACATGACCAAATGATATTAGCAAGACAACCATCCTATCGTAAATGTTATTAACATATAATACCAAACTAAAAGTGGGATAAAGAAGATTATTTGAATCACCAAATTCCTTAAAAATTGTAAATGTATGATGAGGTTCTACGTTAGCAGAGAATAAAGAAGGTTTACTAACCTCACAATCGGGTAAATTAAGTTTTTTTAGGAAGAATTCAGAGACATAGGTGACACCTTGATAATTAAAATCAATTTCTTCATTAATCGGAACATTTAGAGAAGAAGCTTCTAGTTCGTTCTTATCCAATGCACAAGTCCTGGCACTTTTAGGTTCAATAGAAGTCATAAAAGATTGCAGATTACTTAAAATATGCCCACTATCTTCCTCACAATTGAACCCGATAGAACGAGAAGAGTAAAGTATTTAGAATACAAGTTTTAAAATTGGCAATGAACTGATGACAACTTGGATATGTATTAAGACCACCGTACTGACGTATGACACCAAATAAATTCTCCAAATTACTATAACAATTAATAAAATAAAACAACAATCGATAATAACGAAACTTACCCGGAACTTGTGCTTCGTTTGTTCATAACCTAAAAGCACTACGTCATCATGATTTGCATTTTTATTGATTTTTATTGTATCCTCAATATTGTACACCGTTGCCATGTCGCTTCCTCTTATAGTTAATCACAATTATTGATAGATTTCTTAATGATAAGAGCAACAAAAAAACTTTTTGGTGAAAATATCGCTATAAACTGGCTCATATTTCATATCAAAACCTCTTTTGATGTTTGATTATAATTGCTTTAAATATAAAGCCTACAAAGACTTGGCAACCATACTATATTTAGTTTACCATCTTCCTCGAAGAGGCGCGCACATCTTGCGCGAAATTTCAAATTTGAAAGAATATACCGTGCTCCATACTAGCCACACAGTACATTTTCCGCGTTTTTCAAAATCGCTGAGTGCTCTGGCCCACGCTATATTATTAACAGACAATCTTACTTTTAATGACTACATTGAGTGTATACTTTTCTAACAATACCGTTAGTTTTCAGAATTCCGCATATTCATGTAGATCGCATATTAAGTTCTTTGAGTAGTTCAAATAGCTTTGTGGAGATTTCGAGTATTGCTCCAAATAAGATTGGAAGTAACTTGACATTTTAGTAATTCCATATAGTTTCATCAATTTCTGCACAATTTCTGTTCTGACGCATGTAACATACATACCTATATGTACATGACTGTATGAGAATCACCAACTATCGGTATACATCGACCATTGCGGTTTACATTTTGCTTAGTATCAACTTGGCATTAGCTGCGGATGCATCTGTTTGCAACGACAGTATATATGAATGTCAAATAAAATCACTTGATTTCAATTTATGTAGAAGTAGAGCAAAACAGCAAAAAAATTGTACGCAGAACGTTTCACAAATCGACATAATCCCTCGACTGCGATGATTGTGGGAGTTGTATACACGTACGGAATACAGGTTAAGTACTTCCACGTTGAACAGTCTTGAAAAATCACTCAGAGTGCTTCAAGCAAGCAAATTTTAAATATCGTGGAAGCGAATCCTGGTGTAAGCACAACATACCTAGCATAGCAAGTATATGCGTCTCAAACTACTGTGCGTCAAATTTTAAAAACGAATTTACTGCATCCGTGTGAAAAGGTTAACGGAACTAGAATTTCCCCGAGTTGCCTTCTGCAATTGGTTTCAGCCAGATCTCGCTTCAGTAATTTTCTTCACTGACGAATCTACTATTACCAAAAATGGTATTTTCAACTACCACAACATTCACCATTAGACATATCAAAATCCCCACGATATACAGCACGGCTCCTCGCAAGTTAGGGTATCAGTAAATGTTTACGTAGGGTTGGTAGGCGATGAAATGTTTGGACCACGTGTCCTCTCACTACGATTAAATGCAGACTTCTATTTAAACTTTCTCTGGGATACATTACCCGAGTATTTGAATGACACCATTCGCGATACGACAACAATTATGATTCATACATTACGAAGCACCCGAGCAGAGTAGTAGACCTGCTCAAACATTTTTAAACGCAACTTTTCTATATTGAGTTGTACGTCACATTGCTTGGCCTACTCGTAGTCCAGATCTAAATTCATTAGACTTTTTCCTCTGGGAATAATTCAGTGTATGATTGCCGTCCGGATATTGAAAATGCCAAAGATCTGCAAAATCCCATTTTTGTTGCATCACAGCGCATTGGCGATAACATGCCGACCTTTACGTGCGTACATAATAAATTTCGTCGCCGCATTGATTTCTGTATTACGCTCATGGTGGACACATTTAACATCTTTTGTAAATATTTTGTCCTGTTTTTTCCTACATCGCTGCTGTTCAGACCACCACATGTCTCAAATACCAGCCAGCTGCGTTTCAATACACTATTCGTTATTCATACAATCTAACAGATTCTTATCGACTTTTTACTTCCATATACGTGATCTTGAAAAACCAGCAATATTTGTATAAATTCAGGATAAACAAGGAAGTGGACCGACTTTTGGGCCCTAAAATTTGCAAACTTTGATGTGTAAATTTCTTTTTTTATTTTCAGTTACACATTTAAACGAAGTTTTCAGGTTCACGTAGTTTAATACCCATTTAAAGTTAACTCTGAATAGCAATGCTTCTCCAGGATGGATCGCCCTTTTTATTATCGAATAAATTACGTTATACGACGACAGGTGCTGAGTTAGTTTCAGTGTGATTACTAACCGAAAAATTGTCCATGTTATAACTGTGCGATCATAAAAGTTCGATATACCGTTCAACATTTTCAGATAGCTTAAAATACCTTTGTATATCAAAGTACGGAAAATGCCATTGTAAACAGTTCGTACTTATACATCACTACATTTAAATCTAAAGTTTCACAGACAGGACCATACACTTTTGTACGTAAAAAAGCAGATATTTTTGGATTAAAGTATCTCCTTATTGGATTTAATATAAAATAATAATAAAAAGAGTTATGCCTGTTTGCACTTCTTATTTAATATTTATTCTTACGACAAAATTTCAGCGAAACAAGAAATATTTACCAGCTCATTGTACTAGTACTTTCTTGCAGTGCATATGAACTCAAGTTCGTTAATTCATTTTTAAAGGAATCATAAATTTAGGTGTGCTATACAGGGTACTATACCATAAACGAAGATCCAACAAAAAAGTTTCGAAGTTAATTAGAACGTTCACGGCACATATTGTGGGAAAAAAGGCAGTCAAGTTTTTTTAAGAAAACCCACTTGTACTTTTACAAAAATTGATACTTGATAAGTAGTTTCCCGTCATCATGCCAGATTGAAAAGCCCACCACTTGTAAGATATTACAAAAGTGTAACGTAATTAGTTGTACACGATTGGCTAGATGATGGAAATAATTGTACAGATGAAAATACAGCATTGAACGTGCCGCCTTTTAACTCCAATCTGGTATTTTTTCGAACCCATCTTTTAAAGAAGTCTCGGAATCATAATTAAATATTTTACTATCGATCTGGTAAACTGTGGGGTTATCCGTATCTGTGAAAGAAGCAATAATATATTTCGAGAATATTTCCATCTTAAGAGTTAAATAATTCCGTACCTACTTGATAATAAAGGGGGCTGCTTACTCACTAAAAGGGTTAGAATTTAGCTGATACATATTCTGTTTTTTGATAAAATTATAGCCAAATGGAAAAAAACACTATCCATTTAGTTAACCTAACACATTTCTTTAAAATCTTCACTTTTATGCTAGGCTAGACTTAAGAATTCTTTAGTTGTCCTCTCTCAATGATGTGGTTCATCCAGTCACGGAGGGCACACTCTCTGATTTGTGAACATCTTAATTAGGCCTCATCATACTACATGCCAGGCGTCCATATCCAGAATACGTATTGTTGCGACACAAGGAGGTGGTCTATAGGGAGCCAGGTTTCTTCAGTGTCGAACAAACAGATTCTCCGAACGTGCAACCGTTTCTAGTTTATTTCTAACCAGTGCTATCACATAGCGAAATCTCGATGCAACTGTACCATGCCCACAAACCAAGATTGCGTGACGAAAATGTATCCTGGAGGCATTTAGCCTTTTTATTTGTGAATTTGCGGTGCCGGCCAGGATAGAATACCATATGTGAAAATCGGTAGAACAAATACCATGTTTATCATTATTTTCATCGTCAAACTGAAAGAGCTCTTTGAAAACAAAATCAGGAAATACTGACTGAACATCAGCTTCATTTCCAAAACCAGCTCTGGAGACTAGACCCGGGAGCTTCAGCACGGCCTGCGTTCCTCTATGGTAATATGGGAAAGCGAAAGGTTACGCTTTCTGGAAAAGTGCACAGCGATGCATTTATTGGCGTTATTTGACAACCACCATTTACTAACCTATTCACATTAAGACTGCAATACGTGGTGCAGTAACTGAGTGGATTACAAAAACACTACAAGTATACTGGAACAACGTCGAAAGGCAGTTACACAGTAAACGGAGTATGGGGCAGCCATACCAGCAGCGGATGTGGTAGCTCTTAACCGAGTACAGCTTAGAACAGTGACGAATGCGCTAACAGGACACGGCTGTCCAAGGGAATATCTGCATCGAATTGGAATCTTCAAAGACGAACCTCTCTGCAGATTATGCAATGAGGAGGAGGAAACAGCCTACCACAATGTATTTGAAAACGCTGCAACGGAGACTGTCATTTTTGGAACGAACTAACCAATTAACAGGTCTACCGGAAAGAGATTTACCATACACGCTATTAAACCTACTAAAGGGGACTACTCTATTCATGTATAGAAACTCAACAATAGATCATAGGCCACGGTGTTAAGGGGATGACGCACAGACCTGATCCGTACCCAGTGTTCAAATCAATCAGTTAATCAACCTATTCACAGAGTTCCTCAACAGAACCTTGCAATCGTCGGTAGACTAGAGCCTGATTTCTTGACGACGTATACACAGTAATACCACTTACACATACATATATGGCCAATGTCTCAACTTTTGAAGAAGGCCGACACAAATTGTTTTTCTCGTGGAGTATCCATTAATGAGGGTGATCGTCTTTGGACAGTTATCAAGACTGCCCATCTAAACAGCAGCCCATCATACTACACCAAATCGAACGCCTGCGCGAAATCGAGCAAGTCAGTAACCTTCTCCGTAATACGGAGGTGCTAATAGTCTGCCGATAAGCTTTCTCATAGCAGAAATTGTTTATCAGGCGTAAGCTTTCCTCCGCTGATGATATTGCTAAGCTCCACCAATGTAACGGACCTGGTGAACTTTGATAGATTTCATCATTACGACATACGCGTGCCTCTAGACGTGTGGAAATATAGAATGGCGTTGAAGATGCTGATCAGAATATCGATGACCTTACTCCGTAATCGCTTTAACACGATGTTGTCTACTCTATATTCTTCCTGGGTTATTCTATTTTAGCATCATTTTAGTATCTCCTTGCCGCTAAGAAGATACAACGGAAACAACAACTTCTCAAACAAGAGGTCTACCTCACGGTGTAGAAAGCTGTAATGAGGTATTGAAATTAATCTAAAACGGAGACGCACTTTTCATTACGTCAATTTTTTATCTGTGTACTAGTCATGTGGAGCCCCTAGCTATAGATGCCGTAATAACTGGCTTTGACAGTAATGCATTTGGTCATATATTGTAATCATTCTCTAGATACTGTTCGGGCACTAAAAATAATTATTATAATAAGATCGTAAAGTACAGATTTCAGAAAAATAAATTTCTGTGTATAGCACCGTGGCAGCAAATTATGTGGTTACTTTTTTAGTAAACGCAATATAGTATTCGTTACCAATATCCTATACTATGTGTCGCTATATAACACCTGATAGTAATTAATTAATTTCTAACCTACGTAATTAAAAGTAATATTTCCATTTATGTCGTATGTTGCCCCAACCATTTGCAACAATCTAAATCAGTTCTATCACATACTCAAAAGTTTATTGATTTGTAGCCTATCCCTTGAAATACCTGGAAAAAGAATAACTACATGCACAATCATGATTCTCCTAGAAATACCCTTTCGATCTTTATACAAAAACGCAATGGTTTATCCGAAATCCCCAAACTTGGAGTCGTCCAACCAGTTGCGGTAGTTTCATGCCCATTGATCGGTTCTCTGGCGCAACAGCGCTTCACCTCGTGCGAAGCAATCGTATCAATTTGTATCGCTTAACGGGTAATGTTGACACTAAGCTTTCAGGAAAGCGATATATTTTTATTGTGCAAACAATTCTCGATTTCATTCATTAGTTTGTAAGTAGGAGTTCTGAGTTGATTATATGATTAGAAAAAAAAAATATAGAAAAAAAACTACACAAATAATTCTTATATGCATTACACAGTATTTCCTACAAAATATTGAACATAAAATGTACAGTAGTAGTAGGTATGTCAATATAACACACTGTTTAGCTCACTGACTTTTAATATTACCTTTAAAAAGACGTTGTTTTCGGTGTTTATAAACTTTAAAAAGTATGATAACATCAAAGAAGCGAAATGATATAAGTTGCAACGATATTCTCAGTTTGAAATTAAGGACAATAAAAAGGGTGCGTTTACATTATGCTTTAGAATAACAGCGAAAAAGGCCAAGATAGAGCAAGAGTATAAAAGGAAAAGATGTACGTTAAATCCAAAACAACTGGATAAATAGCAGCTTAGAATCTGACAATCGCTTCCACAAAATCAAGTAATTTAACAAATCGGAAAGAACACCAAACAAGCACCCTTAGAACCATCAAGGGGATTATTAAAGACTTCAAAGTTAAATGGTTAAAAATATCCGTGTTCCTTTTTGAGAGAGACTGTTCTAATAAGGAGGACACGCACGTCCCATTTCTTTATATCGGTTTCCACAATTAAAGTACGTCGGAAAATATAAAAAACACATCAGATCACTCGAATGACAAATCAGAACACTAGAATTAAATCCAAGGTATAACGAGGAGTAATATGCAATAACAAATGTATTCTTATGACCTTTTATGTAGTTATTTTATTTTCCTGATTTTTTTCCACTTGTAGGTCAATTAAAACCGTTTTAATTCGATTAAAGATGAAAATTATTCCAGAACCTTTACAATCTATTAGGTTTTCGTTACTACTTTTTCAGTGGAATAAAATTGACATTTAATTTGCGTAAATTAATAAACATCTAGCCCATGCCTATCAACAAAATAGGTAATGTACAGACAAAAGATTCATGTTATATAGGATTACGTTTACAATATCGTGGACAATTTAAGATATCTTTGAAATGTAATTTTATAATCCTAAGAATAATGATCCTTATATCAATGTATTTTTTTGTCAAGCTCTAACAATTCTGTTCAAGGACTAGGAAGAAACATAGCAAAAAAACCTAGTCAAGAGCTTAATTTGATAAAATTCAGGCATGATTAGGTGATTAAATTATTATAAATAATACTTCAATATCTGTTCTAAAATTGACCGCGTTATTATCTTTTTTAATGTATATCATTTCATATATTAAGCTCTTGTTATACCTATTTTCTTTATTTTAAATCTTACCATTTTCAAAATCAAAGTTATGTCGTAATTCTTTAGAATGCTTAGACAAAGCAGTTTCCGCGGTTATGTTATGCGTTACAGCGTATTGATGATTATAGAGTCGTTTTTCAAGTATTGTCTCGTTTGACCTACATAACATTTATCACAGTCTTTGCATTCTAATTTATATACGACATTACTTTGATTATTTTTTTTTATATTAGTTTTTAAATTTGTAAATAACTGGCTGTTATTGTTTAGTGTAAATATAATGTTTATATCTGATTATTTAAATACGTGTTTAATTTTGCAACTTAAATCGTTGATGTACGGAATTGTGTGATATATTTTACTAGGTTTCGTGCCTGTGTTGTATATTTTATGTATTCGTTTTATTCATTTTTCGTAAATTTTTTTTGATAACTATTTTTGTCTAAAATTGCTGTAACTTTGCTTAAATTCTCTTTCCTAAAACCAGGATGTGCTAATTTAATATCCTGGCCAACTAAACTATTAATTACGCTTTTTTTAAATTTACCAAAGTGTTTCAAAAGTAGTTTAAGTGTCTGTTGCTACTAGGGTCTTTCATGTACCAATTTGTTTTTATGTTTGTGTTATTATGTACCTAGTACTTTAACATTTAAAAAATTTATAGACTTTTGATTTTCTTTTTCAACCGTAAATTTTAATCTATCATGATAGGACCTCTCGGTATGCAACATATGCAATCACCTACATACCGCTTGTAAAATTCAACAAGGCAATTTAGTTTATTTAATTAATCTTGCTCAAGATCCTCCATTATTAAATTTGCTATTACAGTAGATAATAAAGAACCCATTGCAGTTCCAAAAATTTGTTTGTATAGGTATTTTGTCGTTGTATTGAAAATAGGTAGATTTTAAGCAAACTTGTGCAGCCAACATGAACTCATTTTTTGGTAAATTGTATAATCTTTTATTAAATCCCACTTTTTATATATACTAGATAAAGTTAAATCTAAAGGTATATTAGTGAATAATCATACCAGATCTAAACTTATTAATTCGTAATTACGTGGTACCATTTTTTTATTTACGAATTTAACAAATTATAGTGTTTTAATTGACTTACAAGTGGAAAAGAATATCGGAAAAATAAGATATCCAATATCAGCAAAAAATATCTAGCATTAACACGAAGAAGGAGTAATCAACCTGCCTATTTAAAAATTCTGAAATTGCGGGGCTTATTGATGGGAAGAAATGTCATATTTATGTATCTTACTTAAGAATAACAACGGAATAACGATAGCTCTTTAAACAAAAATTACAGCTGAAAATGTAATATGCAGCAACTTATTTTGTATGGTACTTATGTGTATTGTAAGTCAAACATACTTATTATTGAATTAATACATTTGTTTAGTAAACGTGTAACGATCGTGAGGTCTCCGAGATCACCAGACCTGAAAAACTCTGAGTTCTTCCTGTGGCGTCATGTAACGTCTGTAGTTTATAAAACTTTGAAGACGACGTCAACTAATTATTAACGAATGTAAAAATATTTCAACGGAAACTTTTAAAAAAGGGGATGGAGAACAACGATGCTCATTTTGAGCAGTAGTGATAAATAGTGAACAAGTGATACATCACCGTATTAGTAATAAAATAAGCTTTCCTTTAAAGTATGACATGATGGATTGTTCCATTTAAAATTTGTGAGGGGTACTTGTTGGGGCGCAATTGTAAACTTCAGAAATATAATTTATATGTCAAACTATTTCTCCCTTGAGTTAATATTAGACATGCTTTTGACATTTTTCAAATAATAGAGGCCTTTCAAAATATCAATCTGAATATTATACATATAAACTTTAATAAGTTTCTTTTGAGCGCTCATCAACATCATTAAGTACTGGTCAAAATAGCTCATCCGTTTTCATATGCTATGTTTATTTATTTTTATGTATTTAAGCGTATGGATAGTTAAATTTCATAACTATGGTTACGTCAATAGAGGAGGTATTACTGGTTTAGTAAAATATGGTTTGCATCTAACTAGAAACCTACATACACATATTGTTCGGCAACCTTAATGTTGAACAAAAAATAGGTTATATAAACAGTTGCCAGCTATGTCGTCTTATTATTCGAAGTGCTTTTATGTATACATTAGATATAGCGATATTAAAAATATTTATGTGTATAAATACGCAATTTCAAGGACCTAAACAATACAATATATTTAATTTGTTTTTCTTTTTCCATTAAACTTATTACTTATTGCTTGTCTTTCATTAAAAATACATAAATTACGGACTTAATTCTTTAAGAACGAGTATATGGATTGTTACTATTTGATCAAAGAAACTTTGACTCACTAGGTTTAAATTAATTTGAAAAATTATACAGCGTCGCTAGAATACTGGACTAAACTAAATAATTATGTTAATATTCTTCTAATACTCTTGGATTAATCATATACAGTATGGAGAAAAATTAATCGTGCCCTTTTAGCAATTTAGCTGCTCATGACAAACTTCATCTTAAATGAAAAGTTTACAACAATGATATATATAGTATAGAAGGTTTACTAAATACGTGAAGGACCATTTCATGGCAGAACTAGTTATTATTGAGTAAATAACCTAAAAATATAAATCATGCAATAATAAAACATGAAATTCTATAACAAAAATTTAATCGTACCCTCGAGGCTAATATTTAGTACAGCCGCCTTGAACTACAATTGAAGGTTCACATCATCTAGGCATCGATTCTAACAACTTCTGACATAGATATGTTCTTGTCAATTTTCATCCCTTCAGCCCTACCAATCGTCTTGAGACAATTAGTATTAGTATCTCGTTGACGCAAATGGCTTGTTTCAAAATGAACCACAAATATCCAATGGGATTAAGGTCCGGCGATTGTGCAGCCCAATCCAATACCTCTATCCTATTGGTATGAAACCAATTTGGCGTAATATTGCGAATAAAAAAGGCCAAAGTAGAAAAAAGAAAACTACTAAACATATTGATAGGGCTATTGTTCATAAAATTTTAGAAAATCGAAGGCCATTTGCGGTTAAGATTGCTTTTGAAATACAAAACGAATTTAACGTAAAATTGCATCCACAAAGTTTTAGAAATCGAAGGGATACCGGGGGAGAATTGCTGTTAAAAAGCCTTTTATATAAGCTATAAATAAACGAATTCGATTGCAATGGACGAAAGATAAAATATATTGATCTCTTGACCAATGGAAACATATAATATGGTCAGATGAAAGAAAAATCCTACTTTTTGGATCAGATGGTGTTATTCGTAGATGGAGAAAGGCAAGAGAAAAATATAAAGGAGAGTGTTTGAGACCCACCATAAAACACGGTGGTGGTACGTTACATTCACAACGTTGTTGATATCTTATTTTTACAAAAAAAAATGATTTTGGCAGGAGGACTAAGGTTTTGGTGTTCAACGTCATTGAAAGGGTATAGTGAATGTATTGATCGAATCATGACTAAAGAAAAATGTTTAAATATTCTTAAATCAAAACTTCGTTTGTCTGCAGAAAAATTAGGCCTTAATAATGAGTTTTTATTTCAACAGGATCAAGATCCAACACACAAGCCAAAATTGTGCAAAAGTGGTTTAGACCAATAGAATAGAATATTGGATTTGCCTGCACAATCAATAGATCTTAATCCCATTAAACATTTGTTGTTTGAAACACGTAATTTCGCGTCAACGACCTAGTAATATTAATTCTCTCAAGACGATTGTTAGCGCTAAATAGATGAAAATTGTCAAGATGTTTACATATGTCAGAAGCTGGTAGAATCGATACCTAAACGAAGTGAAGCTGTGATTGCAGCTCAAGGCGGCTATACTAAATATTAGACTTCATTGTGCGATTAAATTTTTGTTATACAATTTTATGTTTTTTATTGTGTGATTTATATTTTTTATTGTATGATTTATATTTTCAAGTTATTTACTCAATAATAAATAGTTCACAAGCGAGTTAGCTATAAGAAAGAGCTTGAAGTCATTAAATATGGAGCCAGGTGTAGTGGTTTCCAACCTCAAATTATTTATAATTTAATTAGCAAGTTCAATTATAGGAATTTTTTGAAAGAATCCACGACTTTTCGAGAAGAAGTCACTAACACACCTTTTGTTACCCTCCCTTTTGCTTCCCTTATCACTAAAGGTTTGAGTAAAATCTTCTTGGGCTGGATCTTAGAACGGTTTACAGTTCAGGCACGAATTTGAGAAGTCTGATCGGTAACCCTAAAGATAAGGTACAGCCTCTGGAAAGGTCGGGGATTTATGAAATTAGTTGTAAAAATGGTAATCAAAAATATATTGGACCAACAAGGCGTTCATCTCAAATAAGTTCAAAGAGCATATGGCTAATCTTAAACATAACAGAATTGAGAAGTCTAGCGTTGCCCAACATATTTTCGAAAACGATAATAATATTGATCATTCTAATGTAAAATTAATTCGACCGATTAGTAATTGTAAATTTCTAAATGTTTTTGAAAGTTTGGAGATTTACAAAAACAAGTCGTGTTTGATAAACAGTGACAATGGTCCTATTACACCTTCGTCATTGTTTTCGTTAGTACGAAATTAATGATGCGATATGGTTGGTGGTTGTTTACGTGTAATTTTTAGGTTTCTTGTTAAGTTGTTGTTGTCATGTTATTTAGTTTTATTATCGCCTTGATAATGACAGCATTGCTGTCGAAACGCGTTGGCATTTATCCAAGTGTTTGGTGTCCTGTGGTTGATAGTGATCTGTGTTCTAATAAATAGTTCTACTACCAAATTGTCGTTCACATATCTAGTAACCTTTCTATAATGCCATATATCATTGTTGTAGACCTTTTATTTAAGATAATTCTCCATGAGAAGCTAGCTAAAAGGGTACGATTTATTTTTTTAATATACTGTAGGTATGTAGATACTCGTATTAATAAAAAATGTTACTTAAAATGCAATTCATGTGCCAACTTTTCAGCCATTCGTAATGCGTTGTTTACGAGTTTCATTCTGTAATTTTATCTAATGATTCCTGTAATAGTTCTGAACCAGGCAATAAATGAAATCACAAAGCACATAACTAGAACACATTATAAATTTGGGCTTGTTTTCGTATAAATGTGTACACCTTTACAGTAGATTACCACGCAATAATCACATTATGTGCATGGACGTATGTATGTAAGTAGATATGTATATACAAATATTACTACCGCGTATTTGGTGAATCTACTCAAACTGCCGCATATTCTTGGTGTGGCCGGAATTTTAATATCCATTACATATGGCAATCAATAGAAGAGGATGTAGCTCACGTGCGGCTTCTTAACATTTAAACTTCCGGTGCTATATTACATCATGTGACTAAAGTTATTTTGTATATATACATACCTTACACGTTTTCTGTACTAGGTACTTGTTTAGAAAAATTACTAACAGAAAGCGTAAAAAAAGAAATAATTCGGCATCAGATGTAATAAAAATCAGAGTGAATGAAATACACGTAAAACATCTGCACTCAGAGAATATACCTGTCGTTGAAATTTGAAATGCTTCTCTGTTTATACTTCCCAATTTAATTAATACAGATTCAATAACACACTGACGCGATTTGATTAGACACAAGTAATGATTCATGATTGATTGAAACATATCTTTGACGCCATAATCAAGTTGTAAAACTATGGATATAGATTTTATTTCAGTTCTGTTACATTCT
Source organism: Popillia japonica (assembly GCA_004785975.1). Classification (NCBI taxonomy): domain Eukaryota; kingdom Metazoa; phylum Arthropoda; class Insecta; order Coleoptera; family Scarabaeidae; genus Popillia; species Popillia japonica. The sequence continues at coordinate 16,349 of SMLS01058729.1, forward strand.
ACGTACAAAATTTTTATTTTTCCATATATCAATTATTGAGAAATCTGTACAAAGCCCACAAGCTGTATGTATGCCTTCGTCTCTATGTAAACTAAAAATTACAGTAATTATTAATTACATTCTTACATATACAAAAACATGCTTAATACAGAAATGTACGAGATAATTTGATCAGCTGTTTCCTTTACTGAATTACACACTTATTCCTTGATAATAATAACTTTTTTGTTTTGAATGACGAAAAATACCTGAACCCACCATCAGTGACGAGACTTGTCACCGCTACGCTGTATGGGGCTTACTCACTAAAAAACGTCACAATGTCAGGTGAGAATCCAGCCCAAAACTGCTGCATTACTTCAGGATGACATCCCGTAGTTAGCTTCGGTTAGCTACCTCCCTTACCTGGGTCTCTCTCTTATTCTTCTGCAGTATTTTCTCGACCAACACAGCAATCTTCTTCCATTATTTGTTTCCCGATGTTGGTAAGCTGGAATCCCAGATACTTCACTGAAGTTGACGCATTACCACGCCGATTTGAAGGCGTTCCTTAAATTCAGTGGAATCAACATTACCAGGGTCCTAGAGCAATGATTTCCACATTTGAGCAGTGTCAAAATACTCATCGTATTAATACTACTGCACTCGGAATCTGTTTACTTTTGCATGTAGTTATACATAGATATATGTAATCTGCAGTAACTCAACTATTCTTCACCTACGCAACCAAAAACTCTATCAGCTTTATCTTCTATTCGAGCAATAAAGCAAATACACTTGTTTTCTCATCAAAAACCATTAGTTATCAGATTGCAAAGTATTTTACAATAGTTTCAATTTGCAGAACTTTCCACAAAATATTATTTTGATTTATCTGTAAAAAACATATTTAATTTAATATAGGCTACTAACTGTATTTCTTAAATAAATGCGCGTTATTGGCTGTAAAAGAAGTCCAATTTGACGTTAGGCAGATTAAATAAATACAGCGCTCCCAACTATATACAAAAAAAAGTTGTCCAACTGCGAACAAATGAAAATAAGTTAGGGGGGTTACTTAACAATATGTTATTTATTATGAATAAAACAAAGAACAATATATTGAATAAGACACTCTGTAATCTAAAATTCATTTGCTAATACTCTTCTAATAATAACACTATTTGTAACTTTGTGTTTGTTATAATTATCGTTGAAGAAAGTTTTACTAAACTAACTATTTTATGTGTGCCGCTATTCACTAGACTGAAATATTTTCTTTGTTACAGTATGAACTAAATAATCCAAAACATTAGCTATCGTTTATGTGATTGAAACCGAATAATTAGAAAGATGGCGTCCAGGCTAGCACAAATGCAGGTTAGTAGTAAACAAATTAATTTTATATCTGAGTACCCATTATTTAAAGGTAGCCATAAGTCGACAAATACAGTTCTTAACGCTACTTTAGAATGAGATGGAACTATTCACACTTCTTGCTAAAATAACAATAAATGTCTTATTATTATCATAAATAAAGCTACCTGAAATTAATAAAACATTAGCGACAAGATTTGGAGTTGCGGCGCCTGCTATACCGGACATACATATGTATATGTGTATACACTGTGTCCGTAAATGTTTGAAGCTGACAGCTACTGTCAAATCTTGGTTAAGTTTGTAACACTACATTTGATCTAGATCGCAAGAATTAACATTAGCAAATTCAGAAAGAATATACCGGGGTTCGAATCCGATACCACCGGACTATAAAGCGAGCGCGTTAGGCACTGGGCTACACGCTATACGCGCGCTATAAAACCATTGCAATGACAAAAATACAAACTTTCTTGGTTAGTAAATATTGCAATTACAAGAAATGTTGGAAATAGTAACCTTGCTGCTGCAGACATAAACTCTTCGCTTCATATTTTCGAAAATATTTTGAAGTTGTTCTTGTGCAATCGTTTGAATCTTGATTTCAATTGCTTGCATTAATTCATCTAAATTATGTAACCTATTTTTATAAATATTAGGTATCTTTAGTCTTTCCGAACATAAAATAATCTGGAGGGGTTAAGTCTGGTGACCTTGGTGCCCATCTCCCTTGGCTAATAAGACGATCATCATAAAATGGGGTGGAGCATTATTTTGCTAAAAAAAATCCCCTTTCCAACTCGTCATCATGGAGTTGGTCATCATTCAAACATATCAGTCCCTATTATTCTACAAAGTGATAAAAATAAAAATGCCAAAATATAAACGCCAACTTTTATGGGGTGTAGGTCATTTTCGATAAAGGTAGGTTTTCTGTTGTTCCTATTCTTTAATTTTGAGAATTTACATAACCAGATAAGTTAAACCAAGCTTCATCCGTAAAAAAGGTTAGATCTAATACTTTTTTTTTTGTTTTCATTAAACCAATTACAATAAGTTATTCTGGATTCAAAGTCAGTGGGATATAATCGATGGAGTACAGAAACATTATATGGATGCATATAGAGACTCTTCTTTAAAGCTTTTGAGCAAGATGTTTTGCTTAATCCTAGAAAGAATGAAATTAAACCAATTTCGAACTGTCTGTTCTGATATCTTTCACGATAACGTTTTTGGACCATCTTCGATACGTTGCTAAAGATCATCAACAGGCGCTTGAGTAAGAAGCGAAGGTCTTCTTGTTGATTTTCCCTTACAAATACAATTCTTTGTTTCAAAGCGATCCTGAACTCTTTGTTTATGTTGAACAAAATATCATATGGAATATTTGCATCGGGAAACGCTACATCAAACTGCGCTTCCATCAGGATTGTGTGTGGCACTCCTAAAATTGACCATGAAAATGAAAACGTTTTGCTCGGCCATAAAGACCACTGCATATCGTTAAAAAATCTGAAACGCAACTGCTTCTTATGGCACGAAGTTGCCGGGTGTGTTTCTGCCAACAAATATGCTTCTATAATTTGCTACTTTCTTTAAGAGTAATGGGGTGAACGAACTGGAGAATTATCAAGGAATTATGCTGTACAGTGATGGACGTGCGTCGCAAAATAGAAACGCAACACTCTTTAACGCGTTGATTAATTTTGCAATTAATTACAATGTTAATATCGTGAAAAAATATCGAGAGAAAGGACACACCCAAATGGAGGCTGATTCGATGCACTCCATTATTGAAAGGAAAGTGCGAAAAACAGATCAGAAATCTGTTCAAATTTGTGCACGTACCAGGGAATATCTCAGACCTTTTATTGTCAAATACCTACATACATAAGTTATGATTTTTATTAAGAGTTTAGTTCTCTTTAGTTTATAACAACCCTGATACCCGGACGCAAGGCTGGAGAACTAATTCTTACCGACTTACGATTCCTAACAGAAATATTTATTTCAATATTAGACATGCAGATGACTATACCTTATTACATCCATCTATAAAAAAAGATAAATGGGATCAACTACAAATACTTAAACAAAATTTAGACCGAGACTATATCACTCATTTTACCTGTAATACCGTAATCTTACCTACTAATAATTTTTTTAATGTTTTGTATGTTCCTACATTTATCAATAAATATGTATATATTTTTATTATAGTTTTTCTCATTTTTTCTGGGTTTTTAAAATGTAGAAAATATCGTAAGTCGACTAAATATTTGGGGCTGATGTAAGTCCTAATAGTTAAAAATTCGTAAAATTGTTAAATAAGTGAAAAATATTAACAATTTACTGTTTATGTAAAATAAAAACATTTAAACCAGTACTTCAAAAATTAATAAATTACAATGTTTTTTCTGTCTCCTCTAATTTTTTTAATGGACTTACGCCTTTTGCGAAATAGAGCAACGATATACAGATTAGAATATTTTTCAATGATTACTATAGTACTGCATATTGTAGACGTTAATATGAACTTAGAGTATATGTATGTATACTACAACTTAGGCCATTTCATGTTACTTAGATGAATGAATAGAGGGTTTTTTCGTAAATTCTCAAACTTTACTATATTAATAATAATAATATAATAATAATAGTTGGTATTTGCAAATTACTAAATTTTAATTATAATTTAGTATACAGATGTGGATATATGAAGATAGTCGTAGAAGACGACGTTATTCCTCAAAATAAAACGTTAAGAACGTTAGAACACGATTGATCTGAAAACACAAAACTATTTATTCGAAGCACAAATGACAACAAGATAATGAACGAGTATTCCTCATTGACGGAAATGGATATGTAATAGACATTCTTTCATATTTATTATTGATATATCACCACCGAAAATTGTCTGTTGAAAGCTATAAAAGTTGGGTGTGGTGTGCCGCAGGGATCAGTATTGGGCACATTGCTGTATATAATTTATACCAACTACTTAAACGAGCAACTACAGTATTGTCAAGGTCACTACTATGCTGATGACACATTGCTTTATTTGGCATTTGATCCTGCGGATATTCATTTGGCTAATGCAAATATTAATGACGATGTTGAAAAATTAGTCGCGTTGGCTGAACAACATTATTTAGAAATTAACGCAAAAAATCTTCAGTTATTTGTTTCTACAGAAAAGCCCATGAGGCTTATGTAAACTTACTATCAGTGGAAGTACGTGGGGAACAATTACAAAGGCAAGTTGTTGTGAAGGTCTTGGGTCTGACGTTGGATAGATCGCTGAGATTTCGAACGCATATATTTGCCGTGATCAGGAAGTCCTTTGATGTACTGAAATTATTATATGGGTATAGGCATTATTTGGATACGGATTTAAGACTTCTCCTTACTAACTCATTAATTTTGTCTAGCTTTGATTATTGTGATGTTGTCTACGGTCCATGTTTGGATTACATTTGCCGGCAGCGAATTCAACGCTTTCAGAACTCTTGCTTAAGCTTTGTTTATGGAGTTCGTAAGTTTCAGCATATTACCAACTCGTTATGTAGGTCTGGTTGGCTAAAAATGGAATATCGGCAAGCATTCATACGGCATGTTTCTTACACACGCTGCTTCGAGAGAGAACTCTACCTTACCTATACAACAAGATACGCTATCGTACCGATACCCATAATATTAATGTACGACATAGACACTTCATAGAAACTCGTAAATTTAAAACTGAGCTGTTTCGTCGTTCATTTAGTTATAATATTGCTAAGATTTATAATAGTTTGTCGTGTGAGTATAAGCGATTGGCGTTGCATGATTTTAAAATAAAAATTAAACACATGTTATTCCAACAGCAATACCCTATTAGGTAGAAAATGATTTGTTCCTATTTAGTTTTGGCTGCAAATTGGTTTCATTTTGTTTATGTATTTACTATTGATAGACATCAAATACTTATTATAAATATGTTACTACTGATATGGTGGAAACTGAAAACCAGCTGCTGGTTATACCAGCCGCTGATGTTTCGACCATTTAATCCATTTTTGATATAATATGCATTATCTATTAGGTAGAAATTGTTATATTGGGATTAATAAATTATTATTATTACTATTTTTAAAATTTTGCGAAAAATGTTCCGAACGGTGGTCTACAGCACTTGTAAACTCCTGGA
>SMLS01058733.1:0-26228 GCA_004785975.1 Popillia japonica
AATTGCAAGTGTTATCATTGACCTAACAAGTGGAAAAACTATTTGGATAATAAGTCTCTATTAATATAAAGACGTGGCTTAATGGCCACTGTAGCCAAGGCCAACAAAATATCAATCAATCAATCAATTAATCAGGTTTTGTATTGGAGGGTGGTGCTCCATTCGTTTAGTATTATAAATTTTCAGCTCACAACCAATTTTCAAGAAATCCTTCTGCCACGTTTTTTGTAGCATTTTATTATTCAACTTTTTATTGTACACAAAATAGTCTTTCTCTTCTGTTAATACATACCATAGGAAGCTTAGTTACTTAAGTGTACTAATCTTGTAAATCAAGAATACACTTCAAACTACTTATTTGACGATGTTTCTTCCTAGCTAGTTGTTTGACTCTGGCAATGGGATACAGTTTTATGTAATTTTCTGCAAACTTGAGCGTACAGATACGTTTTTAAGGTCGGTAGGTTTGTAATTGGCTTGGTAGATCTTACTCGAGCTGTAAAATCTGTAGCATGAATTTATGACGGTAATAATATTGTCACCAACAGTTAGATGGGAATCAAATAGACGCCTGTCTAGGCATAAATGTGTGATTAGAAAGTACTCAAGGATGTACGGATTTTTGATTTTCAGCTGTAAACAAATAAGAAATTTGTTGGATTTCAGAACATTATTTTAATATTCCGATAAAAAAATTTAGTCTGTTCCAACCCCCGCTAAATAGAACTACCGAACTGTCAAGCAGCAATTAATTGACAGTTCATTTCTGCACCGGGATCACGAAACTCGCAACTCGATTCGAATTCTCCATGTTTAATCGAATACCTGAAAATTTTATTCGCAATACTCGATTTGACGAATCCTTTCGATTCGTAACACTCGATTGCAAGGGAGCTACCGAGTTGTACTTAATGGCGGCACGTGAGATCGTAACTCCTTCTCTTTCTAATTCATCTTATTTCGAAATAAATGTCAATTTTTTTCCACTGACCAAGTTGTAACGAAAAACCAGATTATATTGTAAAGGTTTTGGAATAAATTTGATCTTTGTTCGAATTTGGAGTGTTATACATAATTGATCTAAAAAAGTGAAAAAACTATCGGGAAAATAAGATAATGTTACGTTTTTAGGGTTTTTAAATAATCTTCAGGCGATAATATTTTCACAGAAGTATTTATTTAAACTAATTTAACACTTAAGAATTACTTGGTAACGTAGAACACTAATTAAACTATTTATTTCAACTAACACAAATTTATATGCACATTTCGTATTTATATTCACAGCGTCCGTTCTAATTACGCGCTAGTTCAAGACTGTCCCGCATACGAGATTGTCACCCTTATATACATAAAATATAGCTTCTAGAATTCTCTACACTAAACTAGACTGTTCTAGAACGCCCTCTCTAGAATGTCTCCAGAAAACACGCGAACCATCCATATATCATAATTACAGTGCACTGCATAATCCATTTTAAACGGCTTTGTCGCTAGATGGCGCCATTCGTAACAATAAGTTAAAAAAGGTCATAAAAATACATATATAATACTTTCTAATTCATTATTCGCATTGTGATTGTCCAACACGTTTTACCTACATATTTTGAGATAATTTAAATTATTATTAGGTAATGTCATTAGAACTAATTTTGACATATTATTAATTATATAAAACTGTTTAGCAACGAAATGCTCCCAATTTGTAGGGAGCGTCTTCAGCGGCCGATATCGGCAGAATTTGCGATTGTAGAGCGAAAGGAGAGCTCAGAAGGAAAGACAAAATTTGTCTCAGTATCACTCATTTTTTACAGTTTACAGAGACTATATTATGAAATATATTGTTTAAACAATTTAAATAGCCGAATTTGAATTTTGAATTCGTCAAATGTCAATGTGACCAACTTCATATAAAAATAAAACTCAACATTTTTAATGAGATTTTTATTGTATTTATTATCAATTTATAATGCAAAATAGAAAAAATAGTATAAAGGACTCGTTTCATATGGCTTTTTGTCGCACTCGTTCATTAGAAAACTCGCCTGCGGCTCGTTTTCTAAACTTGAACTCGTGCGACAAAATCATGCCTTATGAAACTCGTTCTTTAATATACTATTCTGTATTATTTAGACTTTACAAACGTCTTGTTACAGAACTGATGGAATTGTTAAGAACATTTATACAATAGGCGAAATATAAGAGGGCTATCCTATTTAACAAATAGTATTTTGTGTATTAAGATTTTACGCTACGGGCTCTTATCAAAGATGTATTGAAGAAGAATATCAAACAGATGAGTATTCACTGGCAAAAGAAAAAGTAGTAACAAGTTATAATACTGTCAAAATAATTATTATTACAAAGGTTGAAATAAACGTGAAGTTGTCGTTGTACACTTGCTCCAAATTCTACCTTTCATTTGAACTAATGTCGTCGTAAAATAGATCATTTGCTTCCAAAGCGCGATGATAACCGAAACGGAATTCATTCGATCGAGTATTGTGGGTAGTTATTGGTTTGCGAACCGACTCGATCCTCGAAATCGTCGATAAAATTCGACCGTATTTCGTGATCCCGGAGCTGATTGGAACAGTGATATTTATTTCTACAGATTTCTGTAAGCATTTTGAATGATTGATATTAATTAACGCCACCTACATTACAATGTTTGAAATAGATTTGTTAGGGTTGGCTTGTCTCTCTGCAAATGACAAATAAATTTAGGGAAAAAAATTATACTATAATAATAACGTGTATTTAGGTTTAATATTTAAAACAATCTTTATTGAAATTTAAGTTAGCGGAAAATAGATTCCGTCAATTCCAAATCTTATTAATATCTGTTAATGAAATGCTGTTGGCATCTCTGAACATTATTCGACCAAAATTTAACGAAAAACGTTAACTGGATCATCTAATTCGGTCAAATGAACACAGTATATTTGATTACTGATTGATATTTCTTGGATTTCAGAGAAATATTTTAATATTATTCTGATAAAAAAAGTATTATGTCCCAACACCCACTAAATACCATCACCGGAACTGTCAAAGTTGACGGTTCGTTTCTTGACGCTATCTATAGTAGAATCGTATAATTAATGTTTGAACCACATTTGTTCAGCTTGGTTTGCTTCTCAGCTAATGACAGATAATAAAGATTAAATAAATATACAAAAAAAGAGCGATAAATAATGATTTTCAGTAGATTTTCTTCTGCCCTTTCAACATTGTGCAATTCAACTTAGTTTTAATTTTTTTTTAGTTAAAATTCAAGTGAGTCGAGATAAATTCTGAATCGAAAATCAATTCTTTCCAGTATTTGACTGACTAGATTATCCTTAAACCCTACGAGACTAATTATTTTCATTTTCATGTATTTTTTTTCACAGTACTGGCTGGATCTCCAGAAACCCATCTCGAGGCAGCTCGGTTTATCTCTAGTCGATCCACTATTATACTTCTGCGTGAAATTCTACACACCGGACCCCGGTCAACTCGAGGAGGAGTACACGCGCTACCTGTTCTGTCTGCAAGTGAAACGCGATCTCGCCCAGGGACTGATGCAGTGCAACGATAATACGGCAGCTTTGATGGCTAGCTATATAGTGCAGGCGGAATGCGGCGATTACGTTTCGGAAGATTACCCGGACCATACCTACCTATCCAGTTACAAGTTCGTGCCGCATCAGGATCAGGAGATGGAGCGGAAGATTATGGAAAACCACAAGAAGCACGCGTAAGCCAATCCGGTTACACTTCCCGAGTAGATGGTATAAATTTATTTATTATTTTAGCGGACAATCGCCGGCGGAAGCCGACCTGAACCTGCTCGAAACGGCGAGACGGTGCGAACTGTACGGTATGAAGATGCATCCGGCGAAGGATCACGAGAACGTGCCGTTGAATCTGGCCGTAGCTCATATGGGAATCGTCGTGTTCCAACAGTATACCAAAATTAACACGTTCTCGTGGGCGAAGATTAGGAAGATTTCGTTTAAGAGGAAACGGTTCCTGATCAAGTTACATCCGGAAGGTTACGTAGGTGTTCTTGCATTAGTCGTAACGGGGACGTTAATGTGTGACGAGCCCATATTTTTTTTCGCAGGGTTATTATAAGGATACCGTGGAATTCTTCTTCGAGGGTAGGAACGAGTGTAAGAATTTCTGGAAGAAGTGCGTCGAGAATCACGGGTTCTTTAGGTGTTCCTCCGTGAAGAATGTGTCGAGGCATAAGACACGAGTGTTGTCGAGAGGCAGTTCGTTTAGGTACGAGTTCAACTATGTTCTAATAAGTGTTAATATAATCAACCCCTCCTCCTTCACCCTCCTTTTCCGCAAACGTCAACAGTGACAAACATCAATAGTGATAAATGTCAAAAGATGACAGACGTCAACGGTAATAAACGTTAAAGGGGAGAAACGTCAACGGTGATAGACGTCAAAAGTGACAAACCTCGAAGGGAACAAACCTTAAAGAGGGCAAAATTTAATGACGATAAATGCCAAAGGTGACAAACGTCAAGGAGGAAAAAAAAATTACCGCTGATAAACGTCAAAAGTAACAAATCTCGAAGGTGACAAACGCCAAAGAGGACTAAATTTAATGGTGATAAACGTTAAAAGTGACAAACAGGAGATTGTACAAACGTCAAAAGTAACAAACGTCAAAAGTAATAAACGTCAATGGTGATAAACGTCAAAAGTGACAAAATTCCAACGAAATAAACATCAGAGATGTTAAACATCAAAGATGACATACATCAAAGATTACATACGTCAAAGGGGGCAAGCGTCAACAGTGATAAATGGCAACAAACGTGAAAGGGGACAAACGTCGATGTTGATGAACCTTAAAAGCGACAACCGTTAAAGGGGACAAACGTCGATGTTGATGAACCTTAAAAGCGACAACCGTTAAAGGGGACAAACGTCAACCGTAATAAACGTAAAAAATTATAAACAGCTATTATATTATAACAGTTTGTCTCTTTTGACAAACGTCAAAAGAGACAAACATCAAAGATGATAAACATCAAAGGGGGTAAACGTTAACGGTGATAAACGTCAAAGAGAAGAAACGTCAACGATAATAAAGTTAAAAGTGACAAACGTCAAACGGAACAAACGTCAAAGATGATAAACGTAAAATCTAACAAACATCAAAGATGATTAACGTCAAATGTGGTAAACGTTGAACATGACAAACAACAAAAGTGACAGACGTCAAAGATGATGAACGTCAAAAGTGATAAACGTAGAATCTAACAAACATCAAAGATGATTAACGTCAAACGTGGTAAACGTCAAAAATTACAAACGTCAAAGGAGACAAACATCAATAATAAACATCAAAGGGGGTAAATGTTAACGGTGATAAACGTCAAAGAGAAGAAACGCAATGATAATAAACGCTAAAAGTAACAAACGTCAATGGTAACAAACGTCAAAGATGATAAACGTAAAATCTAACAAACATCAAAGATGATTAACGTCAAACGTGGTGAACGTCAACAATGACGAACAACAAAAGTGACAGACATCAAAAATGATGAATGTCAAAGGTGATAAACGTTGAATCTAACAAACATCAAAGATGATTAACGTCAAACGTTGTAAACGTTAAAAATTATAAATAGCAAAGTTGACAAACGTCAGAGGTAACAAACATAAATGGTGATAAACGTCAAAAGTTACACAGGTCAAACGGGACAAACATCTGTTGAAATGTATCAATATATATTTCTATTTGTGTTACATTGGTAACACAGAATAACAGATTTTGTAATGTAGTTATGTGAAGTTATGTCAATTTGTGTGCTTGTCATTAATGTAATTTTTAAATTCTTTTTGAATTTGTCTCTGTTTTGTGTAACCTAATTTAAAATTTGTTCTAATAAACAATAACATCAAAGATAAACATCAAAGGGGGTAAACGTTAACGGTGATAAACATCAAAGTGATGAAACGTCAACTGTGATAAACGTTAAAAGTGACAAACGTCAACGAGAACAAACGTCCACGGTAACAAACGTCAAAGATGATAAATGTAAAATCTGACAAACATCAAATATTATTAACATCAAACGTGATAAACGTCAAAAAGGACAAATGAGAAAGGTTATAGACGTCAAAGGTGGTAAACGTAGAACCTAACAAACGTCAAAGATAACAAACGTGAATGGTGATGAACGTTATAAGTGACAAACGTCAAACGCAACAAACATTAAAGATGATAAGTATCAAAGGGAATAAACTTTAACGGTAAGAAATGTCAAAGCGATGAAACGTCAACGATGATAACCGTTAAACGTGACAAACGTCAAATGGGACAAAGGTCAACGGTAACAAACGTAAAATGTAACACAAATATCAAAAATGATTAACGTCAAACGTGATTAAACTTCAAAAATGACAAACGAAAAAGGTGATAGACGTCAAAGATGATAAACATCAACGGCGATAAACGTCAAATGGGACAAACACGTTAAAGAATCTCACAAACGTCAAAAATAACAAACATCAACGGTCATAAACGTCACAAGTGACAAACGTCAAAAGGGACAAAAATTTAAAATGATAAACATCAAAAGGGGTAAACGTTAACGGTAAGAAACGTCAAAGCGATGTAACGTCAACGATGATAAACGTTAAAAGTGACAAACGTCAAATGGGACAAATATCAACGGTAACAAACGCCAAAGATGATAAACATCAAAGGTGATAAACTTAGAATCTAACAAACCTTAACGATTAACGTCAACGGTGATAAACGTCGTAAGTGACAAACGTCAAAGGTAACATACGCTGAAGATTACAAACGTCTAAGCTAACATACGTCGAAGTGGGCAAACGTCAACGGTGATAAATATCAAAGGAGCCAAACATCAACAGTGATAAACGTCGAAGGTAACAAATATTAAAAGGAACAAACATCAACGACGATAAACTACAAAAAGGACAAACGTCAAAAATAACAAACATCAAAAGTAACAAACGTCAAAAGTAACAAACGTCAAAAGTAATAAATGTCAAAAGTAACAAACGTCAAAGGTAACAAACGTCAAAGGTAACATACGTCAAAAGGAGCAAACATCAACGGTGATACACCTCAATAGGGACAAACATCAATGATGACAGACGTCAATTTTGACATCTGTCAAAGATGACAGATATAGAAACTTTGCAATATCGAATTATGTAATTTATATGAAAGTTAGGTGATTTCAAAACCAGCCGTTTGAAAAAATTTTGCCATTTTCGTATCGTCTATATTTGTTGTCGAGATGTGCAAAGTTCCTTGATAAACAAGCTTCCCAAACGTCAACGGTAACAGGTGTCAAGGAAGACAAACGTCAACGGTTGCAAACGTCAAAAGTGACAGTCATAGAAAATTAGCAGTATTGATTCAATTTATTGGACAGAGATTATTGGTTGTATATTCTCCTAGTGGACGTATACTATAGTCGGCATATACAGGGTGTTTCAAAGTTGAAATTGTTCGATTTCCTCGATATGCACTCATAACTGATTAAATGTTTGTACAATTCTGATCAAAATTTTATTTTGATTTCTATTTAATTATTCGATATTGTGGTGCAGGTATAGCGGTAGAACGCAGAAACAAATAGTCGAATTCGTCAGAGACAACTACGTGAAACGGCAAGCATTCCAAAGGTAAGTCGGAAGCATGTACGGACTAATCGTCTTCTCTATCTCTCTCTCTTTAATATTAGTATATTTTTTTGTTCTAATTAAATAATCGTATTCAATACTGTATGATATTTTTGACATATTTTCAAATTTCCCGCCAATTAAAATGAACAAATGGTTGATTGGATAAGCAGGCTCGATTTAAAAATATGTCGAAAGGTTTTCCGCACACATTGATTGTAAAAGCTTACGTCTTTTTTTTTGTTTGAATTTTGTTTTTATTTTCGTAAAATAAATTTTTTATTCTTATTAAATCATGCTCTGGTATACCTACAAAATGCTTTTTGATTGGCATCCTTTTCTGGAATATATATGACGACGTAATAGTACAAACGTTCAATTCAATTAACATTTATTTAATTAATTTGTAAATATTAGATAACCTAATTGCATTTTTGTACTATTATCATCGTTTACGTAAATATTTTGGAATCTCTTCCAAGTTGATATAAAGTAGACCCCCCCTTGTGACGTTTGGAGCATGGTTGTTGTAGCGATTGGTCAGAATTTGCTGTTACCGATGCTCTGGTTTTTTTAACGTTAAAAAAAGACGCTACTAATATGTGTATGATAATCAAGGGAAGGAGGATTGGGCCAAATTTCACGTTACTTAATTAACGATTAATTTTCGTATTTGAAAGTAATCGATGTCGTTTCTATTTTTTTCTTTTTTAATGTGAAGCTGCATTAGATGTCTTATTTGATTAGTTTAATTGTTGTTTGATTTTAATAAAGCTGCAAAGGAACAAAGTGTTTAAGTTCACTTAAACTCGCTAAAATTATTAGTCAAAATATCAAAACAAATGCTGTGATATATTTTTGTGTTCTTCCTTTTTTGCTGTCATCATTTCTTGTTTTTTATTGACATCTTTCAGATCACGTCATCGAATTTTTACGCCCACTTATATTTTTTTCTTTTTGCTCTATTCCTTTAAATACACCTTTGAGCTATATAATTTTTTGTTAAGTTTTGTTGATTCTTCCAGTATTGTGCTCCAATTTTTAAAAAAAATTTTGAGTTAACATTTTTTCAGAAAAAAACTTTTGAATTAACTTTTTTTTAGTTCATCTAAACCCTTCTCATTGCATAGTTTTTGGGTATACACATCACATTTATCATATTTGCAAGTCATCATTTGTGAGACTATATTTTTGAGACGACATTTCTTGAGTTTAGATTTTTTTGGTTTTGTTGCATTTTAGTTTTTTATTTTGTTTTTTTTTATCTTACATCTTCTTTAACCTAGGACTCTGGAATTATTCAAACCACATTTTTTTGAGTTGAAACTTTAAGCACGTTTCTTAACTATATGTTTCATCAAATGAACAATTTTTCAATCCACATATTCAGTCTATTTTTCTAAATTTCTCAGCCCATTTTTCTAAAATTTTCAGCTTATGCTTTTTTATCTTTCCAGTTCATGGTTTTGGACTTTATTACTCAGACGACCTTTCATCAATTTACATTTTACCAACAATGTTCAAAATTTATTTCGTCCAAAATTTGAACGAAATTGAACGCCTTTTGAGGATTGTCAAAAATTGACTTTTTTTAACATCTTTTTCAATTTTTCCAAATTCAGAAGGAGAAATATTCCTGAATGTTTCTCACTACCATTAGGTAGCAAATTTTCTCAGCTTTCAGAATATACCTATATAGGTTACATTTAGAAATATGTCGCCTTCTGACCGAAAATGTGAAAAAACCAAAATTGTGCAAGATTTTGACCTCTTTGATGCTAGTTTTTGGCAAAAAAAGCCCTTTAGCCAAAATCTGACGGTTGTTTCGTATTCAGCATGGTCAATTACATATATATCCAAAATTTGAACGAAATCGATCGTCCTTCGAAAATTGTCAAAAATCCATAAATTTTTCCATGACCCCTTGCGATTTTTGGAAAAAAACTTAACCTCTCCGATTTCGTTAAAATTTTGACTATATATGTAACTGACCATGGTGAATACGATACAAGTATCAGATTTTGGCTAAATGCCTTTTTTGGCCGAAAAATGTATAAATAACAGCTAGAATCTCAAATTCTAGCATCTTTTTTCCAGTTTTTTCAATTTTTCGGTAACAAAGAGACATAAATCTATATGCAACCTATATATATTCTGAAAGCTGAGATAATTTGCTATCTAATAGTAGTAAGAAGCATTGGGAATATTTCTCCTTTTAATCGAAAATGTACATAAACCGGAAATTATGCCAGGATTTGAGATTCTAGCTGATATTTATATATTGTTTTGGCCGAAGACGATCCTTTAGCCCAAATCTGACACTTTTATCGTATTCAGCATGCTCAATTACATGTATGCCTAAAATTTGAACAAAATCGATCGCCCTTCGAAAATTGTCAAAAATCCATAAATTTTTCCACGCCTACCCCCTGCGATTTTTGGAAAAAAACTTAACCTCTCCGATTTCGCTGAAATTTTGACTGTATAGGTAATTGACCATGCTGAATACGATACAAGTGTCAGATTTGGTCTAAAGGGTTTGTTTTGGCCAAAACATATAAATAGCAGCTAATATCTAGTAATTCTAACACCTTTTTCAGTTTTTCCAAATTTTCTGTCAGAAGGAGAAATATTCCTAAATGCTTTTCACTACCATTAGGTAGCAAATTTTCTCAGCTTTCAGAATATATATAGGTTACATTTAGAAATATTTCTCCTTCTCACCGAAAATTTGAAAAAACCAAAATTGTGCAAGATTTTGACCTCTTTGATGCTAGTTTTTGGCCAAAAAAAGCCCTTTAGCCAAAATCTGACGGTTGTTTCGTATTCAGCATGGTCAATTACATATATATCCAAAATTTGAACGAAATCGATCGTCCTTCGAAAATTGTCAAAAATCCATAAATTTTTCCATGACCCCTTGCGATTTTTGGAAAAAAACTTAACCTCTCCGATTTCGTTAAAATTTTGACTATATATGTAACTGACCATGCTGAATGCGATACAAGTGTCAGATTTGGTCTAAAAGGTTTCCTTTGGCCAAAAAAATATATAAATAGCAGCTAAAATCTAGTAATTCTAACACCTTTTTCGGTTTTTCCAAATTTTCTGTCAGAAGGAGAAATATTCCTAAATGCTTCTTACTACCATTAGGTAGCAAATTTTCTCAGCTTTCAGAATATATATAGCTTACATTTAGAAATATTTCTCCTTATGACCGATAATTTGAAAAAACTAAAATTGTGCAAGATTTTGACGTCTTCGTAACTACATTTTTTCAGTATTTTTTTTTTTGGATCACATTCTGCAGTCCATTTTTTTATTTTTGTTTGTTTTTTGAATTAATTTTTCAGCCCATCTTTTTTGAGTTGCAATTTCTAGTCTCTCTCTTAAGTGTGCATTTCATCAGACGACATTTTTCCACCAGACCAAAATGTCTCTAGTATTTTGCGGTGTACATTTCTAAGACTTCGTTTGTTTTCAGCCTACACCTTTGTGGATCACATTCGTTAGTTTATATTTTTCAACCTATTTCTCTAAATTTTATTGTTCATATCACGTTTTTTTGAATTTACTTTTATATAGGTGAAATTTTTGAAACTACGATTTCTTTTTCGATCACATTCTTTGGTCCATTTTTCTAAATTTTTTATGACCAGATTTTTTCGAACTGATTTTTGAGACCACCTTTCTAGCACCTCTCTTAGGTATATATTTTATTGGATTGTATTTTCAGCCATCAGTTTTGCAAATCACTTTTTACAGTCTTCATCCCTTAATCAATTTTTCCCTTTGTTTTTCTGATTATACAATTATTCAAAAAATCGTATTTTTTGACTTGAAATTTTCATCATCTTTCTCAAATTTATACTACATCAGATAACATTTTTGAGACTACATTTTTATTGACTATTCTTTCATTGAGACGTTTAATCCTTCCTCTACTTCAGTGCATACATTTAGGTCAATATCATTTGGATATAAATTTTAATTTTTCAGCAAACATTTTTCACGCTTTTATTTTTTCCGATTTTATTTTCAAGTCTACATCTTTCGCAGCTAGTTACAATTTTTCCTGATATACGGTGTGATCAGGAAAAATTGCTGCATAATCGGTGTCTGATTGGTTGTTATTAATAAATGTTCTATGTTTAAAAACAAAAAAAAAGAAACAGCATGTTATGTTATGAATTCGATGTTTTATATCTATCAGCCGAATAATACAAATAGAAACGACAATTATCGTGAGATATTCCGAAATTTTCTACGCCAGTTAGCTCTCTTCTATGCTCCATATTGTTAATTAATTATTTAGAATTAGAAAGATATATTTATATTAGCGAAAACGAATCCTATTTTACTAACAATTAGAAATATTTTAATAAATGTTAATTAATTAATTAATTTGATTATTTTTAATGAATTTTATTTTATAATTTTCGGCGTATGATATGATTATATATATCGTCCTCGTTCTCTTGTGTGCAGGTCGGCATCATTTCGCCACTCTAGCGCTCATTCTAGTGCTACCAACATGCACAACAGTTCTGTCGGAAACAGCATTTCTGCCCATCCTCTGTTGCCTCTTGCTGACAGCAACCTAAGTGGTAGGTAGAAATCGATTTTAGCCGGAGAGAATCAATTTAGACAAATCTGAGCGTTGTTTTAGTATCGATTCAGTTGATTTTTTTTTTCATTAATTTAGCTCAATTTCGATCACCTTATATACATATGTATGCGTGTGAGTGCGAGATTGTATATATTGTATATCCAGTACGATTTTGTCTAATATTTTATTTAGAAATAAAAGAACAAAAAATATTAAATTAATAGTGAATAGCATTTTTGGGAGACGCTGTGTATATGTGCGTATAAAAACCGTAGGTGCATCAATCTCGTATATTTTAATTGTTCTTAATTGACGTTAACGCCGCCCACTTTAACAGCTTCAATTGCAGCATTCATCACCGCGATTACCCGCATTATTAAAAAAGAAAAAATCTCCCGCTAAAGTGCTGCCCAATAAAACAGAATCCTTCGCGTAACTCGCTACGTCGCAGTCGGATCTATTTCTGTGAAGTGCATAGTTGTTTTCCGTGATATTCGTTTAGATTATCTTTTTTAAGTGGGCGTTTATTTAGGTAAAAAAAAACAAAACTCGGGCATTTTCTCTCTTCACGAAAGATTTATCTCGCGTCGTTTTTACGTATGTGTCTGTTTGTATGGGTGTGTGTGGCGGCCTAAATTTAAACACCTTACCTATTACATACGTACATACATATATCGTGATGTGTTTTTCGAACGGGAGCACTTGTGTCTAGTGCGGTGTACGATTCGGCGGTGAACGTAAGCAGATTGTTGTGATTAATTTTCTTTTTTCGTGGTGATCTTTTCGCAGTGGAAGTGTCCAAACTATCGGGGTCGTTGGGTTCGATGGGCGAGGTAGCGGGCCAGGATTCTCTGACGACGAAGTCAGCCTATCACCACCGCGGCATAGCTACATCCTGGAGCTCGGCGCCAGACACTCGGCCTACCATACTACCTGCTCAGACGATGAGCTCGCCATCACCTCCTCTGACGACGCAATCGGTATGTACTACAATAATAAATAAATCAATAAAAATACATTCACATCAATCGACGTTTCCTCCCTAATTTAAGTTGCATCTTCAGGAATGGAACCTGGATTAGAGGCGAAAACCTATTCGCCGTAATATTTTTTTAAATTTTACTTACATTTTGTTTTGCATATTAAGTCCACTCAAAGAAAAATGCATCAGGACAGTTCTCATATCGCAATTGTCCGAGTTCTCTTTTCTTTGACTGTACTATTACAGCGTAATCAAACCTCCGGAAAAGCTTGGCAATAATGATTAGGGCCGTGGAAGCCTTTAAAATCGTTTAAAATTAGAATTTGTTCCACTCCAATAGATTTTTTTTCGTGACAGCAATTGTAAGAATTTGTGGGATCCCATAAATTTTGGGATTTTTTCACACCCACATTCTTTATTTGACTTCCAGCAATTAAATATCCATATTCTCAATACAAAAATTAAATTTTTTAATCCAAATTTCCTATAGTGTTTCCAATACATATTACTTTTGAACCCATAGATTGTGGGTAAACATCTCAAGATCACATTTTCGTACTGTGTAATACTATAGTCTGTTTCAGTGCATTTTTTGGGTCCGCAGTCCTTTATATCACACTTAATTCACATTTTTTTAACCCATATTGTTACAACAGAATTTTTTTATACCCACCTCCTTTATTTGACTTCCCATATCTGAATCTACATATTCTTAATAAAAAAATTAATTTTTTAATCCAAATTTTCTATATTTGAAACCCTTACGTTTGGTGAGCCATCTTTCCACGTATCATACAGTGCCTGGCTCGTGATTGATGGCTAACATAACTATTTTCCCACTTTTCGGCTTTTGATTTAATGCAAATTTTCGTTTTTAGGCCACTCCGGTAACATCTGCGACTACGAGTCCACAACATATACCGTACGAGAGCAGCACGCGCCAATTCCCGCAGGTACAATCATTGCCGCCCAGCAGCAGTTCGCCTGTCGCCGTCCGCGCAGCAGTTCACAGGGCAGATACGGCGGTAACGCCGTTAGCGGCGGCGCCGCCGCAACCGGCACCAGCACCAGCAGGTATTCACACCATTCGCACGCGCACCTCTGTTACCCGGATGCCCTCTAGCCACAAGTCAGAGGGCGCCCTCGATCACACTCCGCCGTTGCCGCACCACCATCCACCGTCGGTGCTCGCCCATAATAACATACCGCCGTCGCAGACGCAGTCGCAGAACGACCTGGACAACGCGCCGCCGTCGCCGCCCAGCGTCGATTACGACGCGATCGTCGCGGCCGTCGTCGTGGACGCTACGTCGGCGACGACGCTGCCGCCGCCATCGTCTCACAAGAGACGGATATGGCAACGGAGCGCCAGTTGTCGCGACCTGTACGATTTCAGTTTCGAGGATTCGGGTCAGGCGAAACGCCGCGTCAAACCCTCCAATATCGATATCGAGGAGCGCAAGTTAGAATCGCCGATCACGCGTTACGACGATCACCGCGCCATCTACGAGACGGTATCGCGTAATACTAGTTTAGAAATTCACCAGGATATAATGATGCCCGATCAGAAAGTGTATTCGAGCAGTTACCCGGGAACGACCGCTTATTCTCAGGAGAGCGTCGAAGATCCCGGGAATTACGATCTGAGGGATTCGCAGGACGATCTCTCGCACGATAGTTACGAGCTGTTGGAGCGATCCGACGACGATTATAGCACATCGGCCGAGTATAAGTTTTGTCGGAAGACGAAGCCGCTCAATACTAGAAGTTGCAGTTTGGATTCGGGAAATTATCTCCCGTCCGATACCGATTCGGAAACGGATAGGCGGCATAAGTGTAAGAGCAGCAGCGATGTCCACCACGATTTCTTCGCTAACGAGGATCCGAGGGATTTCCCGCGGGAAATCATCCCGAGGAAATCCGACGGTAGCTTCTACAAGGCGTACAAGTTGGGTTCGCGCACCTCCAGTCTGGAATCGAAGAGCGATTACTACGAATCGAAGGCGTCGCGATCCAGCAAGGAGAGCTTGAAGAAACGCGAACGCAGTTTCGGTTCGAGGACGTCCAGTCAGGAGTCGAAGAGCGATTACGAAGTCAAGAAGCAGAAGGCCGCCGATACCTTCCGTAAGGCTTACATAGAATCGCGCACCTCGAGTCTAGACTCGAAGAGCGAATATTTCGACGCCACTCTTAAGAGCGAGGAGATCAAACCGATCAAATACCACCACGAGTACGACAGGAAGATACAGTTCCAGAGGAATTACGGTACGCACATCACCAAGCACGAAAACATCGAAATTAATCGCAATTATTCGTTAGATTTCAATATGTATAACGGATTTAAAGAGACCTCTCACGTGCACTCGATCAGTTTGCAGAACGTCGAAACCGAACAGAGTATCCGAGCGAATCGCGACCAGAATACGATACCGAGAGCGAAGACGAAATCCAGCGGCGACGCGGTGCCGAAAAACGTCACGCACATCTGGCCGGAAAGCATAGCCGGGATACCGACAGAAATCCCCGATTGGCCGTCGAAGCAGAGCCGATCGACCGAATCGGAGAGCAACATCTTTAGTTTCGACGAGGACCGCATCCAATCGTTGCAGGAGAGCGACGATTTCAGCACCGATCACGGATTCAGCGTCGTCCCCAACATCGATAAACGGAAGAAATCCGATCCGAAACCGTTCCGCGACATCTTCGTCGAGATCGAGCCGAGGAGGGGGCGCGAGTCGATCCAGCTGCACCAGCCGATCGAGCGGACGAAATCGGATCCGAACTCCTTAGCACGCCAGAGGTTGAATTCGAATAGTCGACGGTTGTTGTTGAAGCATCAGAAATCGATCGATTTAACGCCGGCGGAGTCTAGCGATGATGATTATCTATATAAGCAGATACCTAGCGCCCCGCCCATCATGAAGTATCGCGGGTCGCATTTCGAGATGCCCACCGCAGAGTTCGGACACTTCGATATCTTGAAGCGGGAGATTGAGGGGCAGAAAACTAAGTTTGAGGTGCCGAAGAGCCAATTTGAGGTGTTAGGCGCCAAGACGCAGTCGGATTTCGTCAATTTACCACCTAAGAACAACGAGGTCGACATCCCCTACGTCCTACACAAACGTCACATAATGAACGGGACGGCCACCAAGGAAGAAACCACCAAAATTAAACCTAAGGAGCCTGTAAAAGTAAAGGAACCCACTTCGTCCACGTCATCATCATCGAAAGGCGTGCAAGAAGTTCCCGATATCGGCGAACAAAAGAAGTCGAAACCGATCAGTCCCGTAGCTGCGGAGCCGGAGAAGACGTTCCTATTCACGCAGAACATAGATTTATCCAAGGTGGATCCGGTCACCTTGGAGATCGACAAGAGCGTGAAGCCGATTCAACACACTTCGAGTCCTAAACGGGATATTACGCGGATCGATCCCGCCATGTTGGAAGCCCTAAATTCGAAATTGAGTCAGATCGAGAGCGATTCCCCGACGAGCTCTAAGACCGAAAGTTTGAAACCGACTACGGCCAAAATTAAGATCGCGCCGAAACCTCCTCTGTTAGAAATCAAAGTCGATGTCCCCAAGAAAGTCGATAAGATCGTGCAGAAGGATGAGAAATTGGATAAAATCGATATCAAACCTAAACCCCCGGTAAAAGAAAAGAATAAAGACGGGAAACCGAAACGGGTGATAAAACCGCGGATGCAACCGAGCAAGAAAGGAGGTAAAGGCAACAAAACAAAAGTTAGAATCACCTCCTTCAGTTCCGACGACGAATCCCTAGATTCCGATGACGTATTCGGCAGCGCTGAAGCCACCCCTACCAAAATGGAGTTCTCCCCACCCCAGATGCGGAAAGAGATGGAATCAATATTAAAATTCGAATCGGAACGGAAATACCTACAATACACCATGTCGTCGACGGAAGTCGAAGGCTCCCCACCCCAAACTAGGAAGAGCGACGTTTTATACGACCGCACCTTGGATCCGAATTACCAAACGGAATTGCGGCGCATCTCCGAGCGCTCCTTATCCATCCCCAGCTCCGAAGACGATCTCAACATTAAAACTAGCGATTTAGCCCCCGTCTTCGCCGAACCGGAAACGGATGCCGCTTTAAACACCGTCACCGACCACGATGATGTCGATAAATCCGTCGATGATACCGTAGAGCAAGTCACCGTGCAAGAATTGCTTAAGGAAGAGGAGCTGAAGGATTTGGACGAGGAAAAGGAGAAGGAGAAGAAGTTGCTCCAAGCTGATATCGAGAAAGATCTCAAAGATCTGCAAGTCCCTCCTAAGACTAAAATTACCGAGATATGTTCGCCCTCTATGAGGAAAAAGGGGCAAAGCCCGTTGCTATTCGCGCACGCCCGATTGAATTTATCCGAAGGATCCGCTTTCTCCCTATTGCAGAAACAGCAAGCCACCGAGGCACAATTATTATCCGGGCGGCGCACAAAGAGTTTAGACGCCCCCGTGATCAGCGTAAACCGTCTACCACCCCTAAACGCCTTCTCCAGCAAAGACGACACCGTCGAAGAAGAGGACCAGAGCGATCTAATCCTGAAGGAATCGGATCGCGAAACCACCGATTACGAATCGCCCAGTAAAATTAAATCCCTAACGGAGGAATCCACCGACGAAATCTCGCGGGAAATCAAAGCGATTACAGCGACATCTTCGCCGAGCACCACAACGAGTACCCCGACTAGGAGCGTCGATACGAAACCGAGGATCGTCCGCGAGAAATTAAAATCCGATAAGGATAAGGATCAGATCGTTCCGGACGTTTCGCCGAAACCTCGATACAGCAAACCGGCGCTCCCGTCTAGGGGGACGGTACCGAAACCCCCCGGCGGTAAAGCCAGGCCGTCGCGGTACGCGAAGGAGGCGAAATTATCGCCGAAAGAACCGAAACCTTCACCTAAAGAGAAAACCAAACCGCCCAGTTTGCCGAAACCGGGGTTGAAACCGAAAGGCAGTCCGAAACCGTCTCCCCCTGCGATACCGGCGAAACCTCCGCCACAGAAAGCGGTGTCCTGCGAGAAGATCGAGAAAACGGATAAAACTTTGACGGCGCAGAAATCGCTACCGACGCAGTCTTCCCTCAATTTACCCGAAATTAAGCGGACGAAGAGTCAGGAGTTGGAATCCCAGAAGAAGCTCCCGCCTAAAGAGAAGGCGCGCTCGTTGGAGAAATTGGAGCTGAAACGGCTGGGGAGTAAAGAGCGAACTAAATCGCAGGACGAAAGCGATACGGATATCGCCAAGAGGAAGGAAAAGCAGCAAATGTTGTACGAGACGGCGATAAAACAAACGAAAACGTTAAAGAGTCCGGTTAAGGATACGCTTCCGGTTTTCCCGCAGGTCGAGGAGATGGTCCGCGAGCGCCACGGCAAATTGGAGATCAGCATCAACACGATCGAGAACAACGCGGTTAATCTAGAGGACGCCATCATCATAACGAAATCGCCGAAGAAATTAGACAAGAAGATGGATAAGAAGCTCACTAAGAGCTTGGAATTAAATTTGAATGGGGAAACCTCCGAGGATGACGCTAAATCTGTGCAGCGTTTGGGTAAGAGTCTAGATCTCGATAACCGGCCGGAGAAGGAAGAGTTCGATTTTGATTTTCAACTAAAACCGGTGAAACTGGAGGATACCTCCCCGGAATCCGATACCAACCTCCCCCACCTCCCGATGGGACAAGAAGAACTAATCGAAGCGGACGTGCACGCCGAATCCGACACGGATGACACCTTGAAAGAATCCGAAATGACGCAGGACATCATCCTCGAAGGTACCAGCTTGGATGTGTGGCTCTCTGTTGACGATAAAGACAAATTAGATAACATAACGGTCGTGCAGAAGTCGGGGGATTTTTTTGAAGAGGCTCCGACCTCCAAACCACCCGATCTTGCGAAGCTAGAAGCTAAGAGCTCGTCGGATTCGCAGAGTTTAGAGCGAATGAGTTTGGGGAATTCGTTGGATATCAAGTACATAGACGATTCGGGCGACTCGTCGCACAAGTCGGAGAAGGACGCGCAACTGGTGGCTGAATTACACCGCGCGTCCCAGAACGTCGAGAAAATAATTTCGAAGAAGATGGAGAAGGCGAGGAAGGAGAACGAAAAATTAGGTCGTTTAACCAGCGAGGAATCCCTAACCGAAGTGAGCGAGTTGAAGCTTGAAGATAAATCTAAAGATAATCTGGATGCTAGAGAAACCTTCATGAAATTAAGTGCGGAACGGAGTCGCTCCGAAGATACCGGCTCGTGGGTGACCGTCGAATGCGAGGAGTACGTCGGGGAGGAATCTTTCGATTACGACAACGTTATGGATACATCTCCGGAGATAAATAAATGCGTCGAGATCACCGAAGCGAATATCGAGATCGAAATCGAAAGCGCCAAACCGGAAGAAAACCTATTAATGGTGGCGGAAACCACGAACGTCAAACATAGCAAGATAGAGTTGTTAAAACGTAGCTCCGACCAATCCCGATCCAGCGACACCACTGGATCGTGGACGAGCGGCGAGAAAGATCTAAGTCCGGGCAACCTGAAGGAAACCGAAGAATCTAGCGTGAGCTGCTCGATGGGGCGCGCCATCGGTCTCAGCCAGACGATCGAGAAATTCGCCAGTCGCGACCAGATCGATAAAAGCTCGCCGGAAATGGAACCGCCTAGGAGCCCGCGCAGTCCGCGGATCTGCGTCCTAGGCCGGGCTTTCACTATCGACGAGGCTTCCGATAAGGAGGATTCGAGCTCGGATAGCGCCAATCACATCCTGCCGAAAGATCTAACGCCGATACAGGAGGCTCAGGAGGAGAGCAGCGATACCGGTGGGGTCCGATATAAGAGGAAGCCGTACCCGTTCGAGGAGAAGTGGTCTAGCGATTCGGAGCTGGCGCAGCGATTGCAGCAGAAATTGAGTAAGAAGCATTCGTCGAGCGATAAGACTAGTTCGGTGGATGATTCGATGTCCGAAGCTAGGCGGAACGGGTTCAATAAGGTGGATAAACACTCGCTATCGACGGAATCGCGAAATTCCTTAGATACTGAATCGAGTTCGGGCAGTTTGGGTGTGGCGGCGAGATTGCAACGAGCCGGGGAGTTGGTGAAGGAGCCAAGCTCGACGTGGAGGCCCTTCCCCTTAGAGAGTTCCGGGTCCTCTAGCCTGGAGGAGGGGATAATGCCGATCGATCACGATCTGTACGGGCAGGAGTATTTCTTGACTCGGGATAATTCGGATGATTTCAACGCTCTAACGGATATAACGTATCTGCAACAGAACGGGGATCGGGATTTAACTCCGACTAGAGAGGGTGAGGATTTAGCAAATTTTCCAAACTTCGCTTACCCATGTTTGGGAAATATAGGGAACCTAACCGACGTCTTGCATGGGTATAGTACCACCTTCCTATCCCGGACGTTGTCGAGGATATCCGAGCGGAGTACGAATTCGGAGAAGTCAAGCGTAGATGATGATTCGACGAAAGCGAGCACACAGAGCGACAGCTTGAACGACGAGTCGCTCCCATCCAGTGACAGACCCGCTAGTCTCAGCTCGGATCCGCCTAGCAACGCCCACGTTTCGGACACCGAGAAAAGAACCCCGACTAACGGCTCGAAAGCTAAACGAGAGAGCCGAATAGGTGACGAACCGCACCCGAACAACCTCACGAATTTGCTGCAGAGACAGATCTCCGACGACAGGCGGACGTCGGCGGAAATGGCCGATATTTCCATCGACGATATCGAGATCATCACGTCGGAGAGGGGGTTGAAATTGCGGCGGCAGGATTCGGACGACACGGTCATCGACGAGGAGTGTTTCGAGGATAGAAAGGATAAGAAGAGCTCGAGTAGTCAGGAGAGCGAGGACTGGCCGCTACCGGATATCCCGCACAATAAACAACCTCTGCTGGCGTTGCACGAGATCCCCAGCAGCGACACCTCGCAGCAGACGACGCAGGTGTTCCAACCGCCGAAATCCGCGATGATTCCGAAGACGTTCGGTTTGCGCGGTTCCATTAAGAGCCAGGATTCGGAACAGTGGCCGAGCCCGCCGTCCAGCGTGCAGGAGCCGATGATTATCGATAATCTGGAAACTTATTATATGACGCCGCCGGAAGAGGCGTGCAAGGTTGTCGTGGAATCGACAAGCACCGTCAGCACTTACGACAACGACTCGAATTCGGACGAGTATAAGACGTTAGATATCGACATGGAGAAATCGCACACTTACGAGAACGTAGCCGCCGAACAAGCTAGCGAGTCGTTATCCGAGAGCTTGAGCGCCGGACCGAGCGGGGTGAAGATCGTGTTGGAGGCGAAATCGGGCAGCTCGAGCTCGAATTCGGAGGACGTCAACGGATCTAACCTCAACGATGACGTGTTCACCGATACCATCGATACATCTAAGCACGAGTTACGTCCACCGACCGCGATGCGACGCAGCACCACGTCGGACGATTCCTCGCATTCGGGGCATAAAAACGAACTGAAATTACCGTCGACTAGGGGGTCGCACAGCTCGTACTCCGAGGAGGAGTGCACGAGTTCGATGGGGACCACCCTAGAGGATGGAACGGTGAGGTACGCGTTGAAACCGACGAAATGCACGCACAGCTCGCATTCGGAGGACACGTCGATAGCGTTGAGTCTCTCCGAGTGGTCGAATAGCACGAATACGGTGAAGTTTCAAAATTTATCGACGAGTAATAGCAATACTAAGAGTTCCGGGCTGAAGAGCGATGACAACTCGTTAACCGATATAGCGCAATCGATTTCGGAATGGTCGAGTAGTAATAGCAACACGATGAAGGCGCAAAGCTTGCAGTTCCAAAAATTATCTTCGTCAACGGGGGATTCCTCGACGCTCACCGAAATGTTACCGACCATCTCCGACTGGTCGAGTTCGGATTCGAAAACTCTAGTGCCGCAGCAGTTCTTCACTCCTCCGACGGTGCCTCAAGAGCGGCAGATGCGATTGGGTTCTAGCGTGGATGAAGGCGATTTAGGCACGATTGCCGATAACATTAAGAGCCCGCAGAACATCCCGTCGGAGGATTTTGCAATGCAACCGCCTCCTATCCTTAAAGAGAAGACTTTCACGAAATCTACGGAGAGACCGATGATGATTCCACCGCAGATTTTGTCGGAAAGTGAAAAATCCACGGAGAGCAGCAGTATGGAGCAGAAGACGGTGCACGTACAAAAATACGATAAAGATAAACAGAAATATTCGCAGAAATATGGGAGTAGTAAGTCGTTTGAGAGGAACGCGAAAGTCCCGTTGAAATTATCGAAATGCTCCCCCTACTACTCGAGCAGTTTAAGCTCCGAATCCACCCCAATGACCTCATCAGCCCCCATCAATAAAACCGCCACTGTTCCTTTAACGAGGATGCACAAGAAACCCGTTTCGAAATCATTATTCCACGGCAAGAGCCCGCCGAGCGAGAACGACTCGACCAGCTCGATGGAATCGCCTAAAAGCAAATCGGAATCACGCCGCGGGTACCGCCGCAGAAGACAGACGCCTCAGAAACGGTACAGGAACGAGAAGGAACATTCCAAGGATGATTATTACTATGTGGAGGCGGAAGATTACGACGAATTCTTACGTAGCAAGGACGATATGGCGTGCGTCTTTCAGTACGACGTTTCGGAAGCGTTATCACCGTCGGGGTATATAGAGGAGGGCTATTTCCCCGACGGGGATTCCCAATCCGGGTCCGATATTTTCCGGATGGAGAAAGATGAGGATGACCGGTGCGAGATCGTTGAGGGTTTTGACGTTTCCTCGATACCCCCACCTTTATTAGAAGATGATTTCGAAATCGATAAACCGGATCAGATTTGATTTTAAGCGAATCATTTTCGTTGCGTGGTATTCTTTTTTTTTATATATATATACACGATTTTGTTTTAAAACTGAACGTGATGATCGAGATTCTAATTGATATCCTACAGTATTAGTGCGTGCCAAACGATAATTTTAAGAACACAGAATTAGATTTGCACTTTTATACCCTTCTTATTCTTACTATTATTTTTATCTTCATTTACGGCTTGATTTACTCATTCATCATTATCATCCTAGTGAAGACATACGTACGATATACATGCGTACGTGTTAAGTAAATAGAAAGTGACTGATAATGGTAAAACGGATATTATTGACGTGAAATGTGCGGTGACTTGCGGAGCTCGGAACGAACCCATTAACTCATATGATGCTTTAGTGTTGGTTGCACTGAATTTTTCGTTTGTTTTTCGCTATATATATAATATATACATTATATATTCTCCATTCTAATACATAATAATAATAACCTAATAACAAAATAATACAAGCTGCTTTCGTATACTTGCTGCTGTCTTCAAACTTTCGGCTCTGTTAGGATCGCTCATCTACAATTTTGAGGTTAATTACTAGTCTTAAAGGAAATTTTAGCCGCCACGAAAGATACAAATTTTTCTCTCTAAGAGATATTAAGTAATTGCTACGCAAAATAGTTTGCTGTTGGGATGTGATTAACATTAATAATTGCGGACTAATGTTGTAACAAAGCTCTAGAAACACATTTATACACACTAAAACTGAATTTTTCAGTTTAAAGTTTTTTAGAATATTAAGCTACGTTTTCAGTCATGCTTGAGCGGCATTATAAGTATTTAAATAACGGACAGTATTACCAATATACGAAAGTTTGCCTAACAAATTTAACTAAGTATTCTTTTTTATCAAAAATATTTAATACTCTATATAAAACTAGCCCCCTTTTTGGATCTTATACAGGGTGCTCGGATACTTCTCTTACAAAAAATAAGAATCGTCATCAACCGAGCTAAGAAAACGAATGATGGAAAAAAAAATTTTTTTTAGAAACACTTCTCGAGAGTCTGTGAATCGCGCACTAGTGGTAACACGTCCTGTTCACGAATTCGCACAATAGATTCGTAAATATTATTTCTCAAGTCATCGATATTATTTACTTCTCTGTTGTAAACCAAGTCTTTCAAATGTCCCCAAAAAAAGAAATCTAATGGATTTAGGTCCGAAGAACGAGGTGGCCAAGCTACTGGTCCTCCACGACCAATCCAAAAATCACCGAAAGTGTTATTTAGATAATGCCGCACATCTCGTCTAAAGTGGGACGGAGCCCCATCGTGCATAAAATACATTTGTTGGCGAATGTCTAATGGCACATCTTCTAGAAGTGGTTGCAGTTCATTTACCAAAAAGTTTAGATAACTTTCCCCGTTCAAACGAGCCGGTAATAAGAAAGGGCAAATGATAAATTTGTTTATTAGACCGCACCACAAATTTATGGAAAATCGTCGCTGATGGCCAGTACGATATATCGCATGAGGGTTTTCTATTGCCCACACATGTCTGTTGTGAATATTTAATATGCCTTGACGTGAAAAATTTGCTTCGTTCGTAAATAGAATTTTACCTAAAAAGTTGGGATTGTCGACATTTTAGTCGACTAACCACTGACAAAAACGCACTCGACGAGGGTAGTCGTCTTCCGAAAGATTATGCACACGCTGAAGATGAAAGGGGTGAAGTTGATTTTCTCTTAAAGTTTGCCACACGGTAGACCGCGTTAAATTTACTGTACGCGCAATTTGCCTAGTGCTCACAGATGGATCATCTTCCACCATATTCAAAATTTCCTCTTCTGCGTCTACATTCCTTTGATTACCATCGCCACGTCCTTGCTGAAGTTTGACGCTTCCGGTATCTCGCAATCGTTGCACCACGTTTGTGAATGTGGTTGATGCTGGCAACTGGCGATTAGGAAATAAATTGGCGTATCGTCGACGAGCAGCTCTTGCGTTTTGTCTACATTCTCCATATGTAAGAACCATATCATTTAACTCGTTGTTTGTATAGTGATAAGGCATTTTCACAAAGGTTAAACAAAAGTCACACGACATTAAGTAATAAACTGAAAATACTCATAAATTCTTATACAAAAATACATTTAACGGAACTATTAACTGTAAATTAATGTAACTCGTTATACTCGTAATAAAAATACTGGCAAGGAAGCACAATGCATTAACCACTGCAAACTGATAGACTAATGATGTTGAAGTAGCAAGCGAGATCGAATAATCAACAGCTGTGCGTTTATAGGGATTAATGTGCAGCTCAGCAGAAAGTCGAATTCATCAATGACCTACCTCAATAATATTGATTTCTTTTAGTGCTATCGTACTGCTGACGATATCATAAAGATCGGCTATTCACTTTTAACGCGTAAAGACCCACCTAAAAACATATTTTTTTTATGCAGTTGCTAATATTTTTTATAATTTTTTTTTTTGGTTTTATTCTGTTTCCTATGTTATATACAACTAGAATTTCAATTTTGTAAGACAAGTATCCGAGCACCCTGTATAGGCTGCCCACGTGATAGCACTGGCTTTGTTCAGCAAAAGCTAACTGTTAGTATTTACATATTTACGTTATGTTGGCAGTATTGGTTACGATAAGATTCTTGTTACTCTTGTCAATGTGTATGTGTCATTTCAATGTATAAATTTTTCTGTCAACTGTCAATGTCAAAATCAGAAACAAATCAACATTCGGTGGCGGAGCCAACAGATGGCGCTAGCTTACTAAATTTGTATCTTTCCTTGATGCATATTATTATATTGAACAAATTCTCTCTTTACACCATTTCACGCGGACAAATCGTACTGCCATTATTGCTAGTTATATTACAACGCACAATTCACCCCATTTTTAATCTCGATATTCTCGATTCTAATCCTAAAATCGTATTACGTAATTAGTAGTTGAGCGATCCTCAAATATCGCAATCACTAAAGAAGATATACAATTAAAGCCAAAACCATGAAGACTGAATTCCTGTACATATTTATAATCCCGATAACGAGATAAAAAGTGAAATGATTAAAACGAAAAAAAA
>SMLS01058738.1:0-28192 GCA_004785975.1 Popillia japonica
TTTTTTTTATACAATTTTTTTACACGTCCTGTGTGCGTTTCGTGCTTAGGTTATAACGTAGTATTGTTTGTATACTAATGTCGATAATAATTTGTGTTGCTTGACAGATCGCCATCTTAACAAACCACTTGTTAACAATAGCGTGTTGTTTATTATTTTCGCATCTACTACAAATCCCTTATTTAGATTAGTTTTAACACGCACGTTTAGGTGAGCTTTCTGAGCATATTGTGATCCTTCCGTAACTCCAGGTCTTCCGATTTTGGGGCGCCCGGAGTCGTATGATGTTCGGGTAAGTATTTATTTGATACACAGGCACGTAGATCTAGAATTTGCGGTTAATTGAAGCCGGTTGGCAATTTTACGGTACTTGTCGCTGTAAATATAGCGTGACACGTTAAAATACGCCTTATCGCATCTATCTTATGTCATAAATTTCGTATTTTATGCTTTGGGTCCCCGGAAAATCGTCTTATAAACATGGGATTTACGCTAGTTAGTGTCTGGTTGTATTCATTTTTTTTAATAAATTATGCGCGCGATTTGATAACCAATGAAATTCAATCTAGCATTATACGACATAAAATGTGACACTATTACGTTTCATTGCATTTCATATCGGTTATAATTAATTTTATTTATGCACAACCAGACTGAATAAAACAACAATATTGACGTTTTAATTGTTTTACTGAATGCTGTTGGTATAAATACGAATCAAAGAGTTAATTTTATTTAAAAGACGTGGGGAAACGATGATGTCATTGCATTAAAAATAAAAGCACATTCAAATTGAAGATTTAGGTATACTACGTAGAGTTATGGCATGAGCAATCGCTATAATTAAAAATGTTGACTACATTTTTTTATGTTAAAATAATGAAAGTAATGCAAGAAGCATTTGTAAATATAACACCAATTAGAATAGAACAAATTGTAGTTTCTATGAAGTTCTCATCTAATTTAAAATAATTTATTTAGTGTTCATCAAGAATTTAGGAATACCTTTAGAAAAGTACTTTAGTTTAAGGGGAATTGGATGACTGTAAAAGGAGATAAACTTTCGTTAGAGATTACATCCGCAATAGCCACTTTTTCGAACTCCGCAGAACTTTTGAAAACTTTTGTCTCCAAAAATTTCGTTCTGTAGTACCTAGTGATTAATTTTTGGGGATGACGGAATAGCTGAAGCTAAGACTCTTTCGAGTAATATCATGCACAATTCCTGCAAACAAGGCCGAAACTTTTAGTGAGTTTGCTTTAGGGAACAACTGAGAAACGCAAATTCTGGAAGCATTGTGATGAATTCTATGAACATTGTGATTAGCCTAGTTCTGGCATAAAGGCAGCGCCAGTGATGTTGAAACAAGTTATGGATTCTGCATATGCATGACTTATTACATGAACTCTCCCAATCAACGTTGAGCCTAAAAGATTAAACTTTCTTCGTTTCCTTCGTGGTTAACATCCACAATGTTGTTTACATTGTAATACTTCGAGGCATAAATTGTGCCAGCACGAATTTAGTAGGTACTTTAGAGGCATATTTCATACTTTAGAGCACGTTTTATTGTAGTCTCTCTTAACCTTTCTTTTAACTTTAACTTGACCAGTATTTTAACTTAATCGTAATGTATCTAGGAGACTCGTTATGCACTGGTTTTGAATGCTTGGAGGATACTTGTAATAAAACCGATTTAATCGTAATTAAATGTAAAAGGAGTGATGAAAATGATTCAATAGAATAATAGAGTTTCCAGTGGGTAAATAATAAATATCGCCACAGTTTCATGGGGGTGGTCACGATAGCTGACCACTTACTGACTTATCACAGATAACAGGATCATTCTGCCTAAAAGAAATAAGTTAAGCTGATTTTCGAAACTGTTTATTTGTTATTGTACGCAGATTATCTGGTGTTGACCTCTTTTGAACCTCTTTTAGATCTGGTTCTACCTATTGTCACTTCTACGACGAGAGTTTGCAGCGATAATTTTATTGTTTACCTATTCATGCTTATAGAAGTTTTCAAAATCTATGTATGTATATCGAATTGAAAGAGCACATGAAATGTTGAACTTGTTCTAAAACCAATCAATCAAAGGTTTCAAGAGAACACTTCCTAAAATATAATGACTTTTGAGCCCATTGCGAGTCAATGGAGTGGTGCTGTTGATTAAAACTTTCACCTAATGTATAATGACCGAGGAAATCGAGGTATTGCCATATAGCACAATCCTGGAAAATAAATGCGATTGAATGTTTGCGGGATATACTTCAAGGTAGAATTAATCCGGGAGCTTTTATCTGCACAATGGGTTTATGTGTGTACTTCAAGAGGACATTGCTAAGACATTTTCTCTATGAATAATTGAACTAGATTTGAAAAACGAACGCGGAGATTATATTCTACTAAAACGTTTCTTTTACATTCTCTGGATTACGCAGAAAGCTCAAAAATCGCATTTTTTCGTAAATAATTCATTTGTATAGTTAGATATCTACACATGTAGTATGTCATTATTAACAGAATTTATAAAATTATCATTAGACTTTTCCGATATGTTTGTACAACTATCCATGTGCACAGAATATAATAAGACCTGAACTTGAAGGCGTGAATAATGTATATAATAGTGTTGTAAGAAATAC
Source organism: Popillia japonica (assembly GCA_004785975.1). Taxonomy (NCBI): domain Eukaryota; kingdom Metazoa; phylum Arthropoda; class Insecta; order Coleoptera; family Scarabaeidae; genus Popillia; species Popillia japonica. The sequence goes on from SMLS01058738.1 coordinate 2,653, forward strand.
AAATCACATTCGTAATATGTTAATTTACCTAAACTGTTCTATGTTGAAGAAAGCAATGCTATTAAAACTCTTATTTTTTCTTTCAGATTAATTTTAATATTGAAGGTGTCAATCGAAATTTCAACAACAGCGATCATCTAAATAGTAATTACTTATGTATTACTGACTTTGCAAACAATATTCGATTTAGGTATGTAGGTAATTGTAATATGAATCTTGAATCAGCTATAACTTAAAGCTCTCTTTAACATCTACTGAAAGTGTAATCATTCTCCAATTTATTACAACTCTAAAGTACAATATCTACATGAATTTATTCTTTATAGCATTCTACGAATTTTTGCTGACTTATGTATCTTCTGAGGGGGTTTGTTTCTTTTCTTATATGTTCTGTAAATTTCTTATTGGCGATTATGGTGACATACTTACATATCTTGTGGGTTACTACCTTCTATTGCTATTTATATAATCAAGCCATTTCCTTCTTCTTGTTATTTAACCTATTTGTTATGTCTCTTTTATATATATTCACAGATCTTTATTTTTCATATCTGTATTGTATAATTGAAACTAAAAGGTTTGGTGTATTTTTGTTTCAGTTTTTATGATATATTCCACGATTGTATTTGCATAGACTGAACATGCAAAGGACGACCTATATATGAAGATATTTGGAGATATTTTTATAAATATGGTATAATAAAATACATTATAAAAGTTTAATATAATTTGTCTTTAATTTAGAAGTTCTTATTTTATATTAAAAACAAAGTTAAGCAAACTTTACGAGCATTGAGGTTTGTATAAACGCAAATTCTTTAGAATATAGCTATACCAAGTACCACATCCCCTTATCAGCAAATATTTCAAACGTATGAGCCATTTATCAGCAGCAAAATACAGCTACTAATGTTGAGAATGTAGAATTTATAATACATTAGATACGTTAAAGTATTATTACCCTAAAGTTATTTATTCAAATTAATTATAATATTGAACATTTGCTTGGTAGTTCTTATTTTATTTTTATTATCAAATTGATATTTTCGTCCTAGTTCCATTTAGTAGGAATGACTAAATTTCAATAATACCATTTAAAACGTTACAACTCTTTTATACGGGATTTGAGGTTAAAGTTCTTATTTCAACGAGAAGGTTGGATTCGAATACCTTAAAGTTCGTTAAACAGTATCTAATAAATTATTTCAATGAAGTTGTGATAACTTTCTGGAGATATTGACATTTTCATTGGCAAGTTTTATAGATAATCGGACAGCATTTCTACGAGCAAAAAAGTGCAAGAACATAGAACATCTCCGTAATACAATTTGAATTAAATACTTCTTTCTCCTTAGAATACATGAAAAGATCTGTTACACAAGAGAAGATTGGTACACAAAACTGGAGGAGATGTGTTTTCTGTCATATATATTGAATGTTAATGGTTAGAGCAAGTTCTATCTTAACAGGTATGGACACATAAACGCAAAACTGTATGATAGGAATTGCGTTTATGTGTGCATGTCTGTTGAGATAGAAGTTGCTTCATTATCATTACCTCTAGGTAGAAAATTCGGCCTGTTACTATCCTGTAGTATTGCTATGAGTCATACCATTTTGTTATATTTCAAAAACGCATCACCAACTTTTCTAAAGTATGTATGTACCTACACATTCGTATTGTTGTGTTATGAGTTCAACCTTTTATTTGGTAAATTGTATTAGAATTTTTTCTAATTCTTTAATAATTTTATTCTATACTGTTGAGTGCTATTCGGGCATCGCATGCAATAATTGGTGTCTAAAGCTCGACATAGTTCTAGTTTTGGATGCTCCTTGTATGGTGGGCATTAATAGCGAAGTAAATTTTGTTGGACTGATATGGATCGCAACGCTGCTTTCCGTCTAAACGCGTTGCTATTTCACTGCCGTGAATTGTGCAATCTGTCATCCTGGCAAAGAAGTACAGTTATGCTTTATTCTGCTAAATTCACGATGGCTGACAAGTCGATTAATCTTAAAATTTGCACCTGAAATAACAATAGTAGAAGCCCAGAAGTAAACTCTTCACAGGTTTCAACAGTTTCAAATAAATATCTTAGCACATGTAGTCAAGGAAACAAACTACTTTACTGAGCTCTCATGTAAGTTCTGGATAAATCTGTTTTAGACTACAGAATCATCAAGGTCATTCACACTAAATTGATCGAAATGCTTTTTGAAACATAAGTCAGACTAGAGGAGGAAGAAAGGACATCATTTTGATTTTGACGGTTGATGGACATGATGGATTTCTTAAAGATTCGTTGTCAGGATATAATTAGCTCTAAAGTATTCTAACAAAGCCATGAGAACATTCATATGTAGCAGTAGCTATAGGCCTTAACAAGGAATACAACACAGAAGGCATCTGCATCTGGGTCCACTACGAAAGCCAACAAAAAACTACAATTTGCTAACGGAGCAAATAATTCAAAGGAAACATGATTGAAATAATGCAATTCTTAGCAGACCAAACAAAACAAGTAACAAAGTTTGAAAGTTCTTCTTTATAATACTGAAGCTAATTTCTCACCTCAAAGTTGTTTGTTTTCTACCAAATTTTCTACAAAATGGGGATTATATTGCAAATTACGTTGGCTTAAATATTCTCACTAACGCAACTCCATCAGAGCATGTACCAGCACGTAACGCTTCATTTTTAGCAGAAAGAAAAGGATCTATTGCCTTTAAGCTCTTATTTTATAAATGAGTGAATTATTCCACAGACAAGTAGCATTGCATAATTTGCATGCAAAGTACGCAATCAGTTCTGCTGGTTGATAGGAATAAATACTGGAATATGCAGCTCTGCTCGCTATCGTTTTGTTATTCGAGAACTCCAAGAATTTGTAAACGGAACTGCGGTGCTTAAGTTTTCCAATAAATGCATTAATTACGTGTCTATTTCCAGACTAATTTGAATTTAAAATTCATTAATACTGCAGTTTTACATTCATTTTATTTATGAAGGATTTTATCGTTTCCATTTCGGACTGTTATAGCTCTATATACTTCTTGTCACTGGCTTAAAGTATGAAAGTTTTTAAAATACTTAATATCTTAATAATTTAGTATATAACATTTCTTTACAAGTACCCACAGACGTTTCTATTTATTTTAATTGGCTGTAGCTGTTAAATTCGAACGAGGAAGTTTGTTTATTTAACTTTCCTCAAGTTAGATGCACTATATCGATATGCACATTGTACCTGTATACGACAGGAGGTAGTAGTGAAATGTGGATAAAACTAAGAAAACTTTTTGAAAAATAAACATCAATTCGAACTGTCTTTCTGAAACCCGGTCTGCACCGTACAAGCTTCCTACCTATGTTTATTCAATGAGAGATTCCGGACGCAGGCACCGTCGCCCCAAGTTCTCCCGGATTTAAAATTCATAAATCCCCGAATCGATTCACTTTGATCTAAAAGCGGTGTATGGCTTACGATGACACACACCTACATACACAAATAGATATACATGACGCATGAAAGGATGGAGAAGTGGAAAGACAACTGTTGAAAATCTATATCTCGATGCGGATACTGTTCTAGAAAATTTTGAGATAAATTGTCCGCTTTTATTTTATTGGTAGTTGAAGCGGGTAGCTAGCCGGTATAAGCAATAAAAGACGTATCACAGAAAAATGTACAATGTTGGCAAAATACTTTCAAGAAACTTATTTATTTTTTAAAAGAAAATGCAACGAGGTGGAATTTAGTTTGTAAATTTATTCGTGTGTATTTTGTACTGCCTAAGAGTGAAGAATAAAATTTGGCCATCTTGCAACATTCGCTAGATCGAAATCCTGTGCTAAATTCGAATTCGTTAATGCCACCAAGATAATGTAACAAAGCTACAAATTTTGGGTCATTTAATCTGCTTCAATAAATGGGTACTGCAAAGCTTCAAAAATCATGTACTGTTTCAGCTTGTATCAATTCGTTCTTTTGCTTTATAGAAATGTTTGCTCTTTTGAAAAACTAATAAATTTGCAACACTTTTTTCTGTATAACAAGTTTTTCTACTAGTTTACTTTTGACATCCATCCAACTCGGAGGAGACTCCATCTCATTACATTTCATTTTTGCCAGGTGCAAGTTTGCAACTGTTGCTCCTGAATCACAGCTGATTTTTCCCGTAACTGTCTTCTTGATACATCCATGGTTTCTTTCCCAATTATCAGCTGTGATGTTGGAAATATTGCCAGCAACTTTATACGGTTGCTAAATTTTTCATGACCTCACACTCACACATTCAGACACTGACACTAAAGACACTAGTGACGGGAATTGTGGCTTCAGTAGATGGGAGCTGTTAGGAAGCAGTGATTGTTGTGAAGTATTACACGCAATTCGATAAGCCGTGTGACACTGTCAAACACTGCATAATGGACAATATACATAGACGATATAGCGGCAAACTTGAACATCCCAAAGTATTTCCTTAAGGACAGAAAGAGCGAAACCAAAAGGAAAAGAATGGGATTCCTGGAACATTAAGTTGTTGTCAATCACGACTGTTTTCTGCAGACCTTCGAGTTTTTCGATTTTAAGATCATTTGTTATCAATACACTCCCAGTCCAACCTCTCATTGTGCAAAGACGTTAAATATACTAGAATCCCCGCAAAATAATACACTGATTACCGGTTCAGGGTACTATTGTACCAAAATTTGATGTCACATCATGCTGTTGCTGTCTCATTTTTTTTGCCATAATTGACAATTGTGAATTGAAAACTAAAATTGGAATGGCGTTGCTTAAACCCTCCACAGTATTTAGGAAAAACTTTTTAATTGTATAAACCTGTACCTACTGCAGTTCACAGGCGTTTAATGTTTGACGTGTAATTGAAGCTGAAGGTGCAATTTATGTTAATTAAGAAGTCCTCTCTTAGTACATTCTAACTATAGAATAGAACGATTCGTCCTTGCTTTTCTAAGTATTTTTTTTAGCTTTTGGTGAAAGTTGGCTGCCTTCAATAAAAAACCCCATTGTGATACTCTGTTTAACATTTTAGTTTCGTCCTTTCTGTCTTCAAAGAAATACTCGGAATGTCGTCTATATAATCTTTTGGTTCCTAAAATCAGTCCGGTTTATGGCAAATTTTAATAACCGTTTTTCACCAAATGTTAGCAAAACTCATATTTGTTGCACTATACGAAAAGGAGCTGGAAGAATGGTCTACAAAACCAGCCTTTAGTGAACTCTTTGGCAATAAAACTAGGAGTTTTCTCCTTTGCAGTATCCTCGCTAAGTTCTTCTGTATAAAGCAGGAAACAAATAGAATAGACGGGAGCTATAAGATCACGATATATTGTGGTCATTTCATCATCGTCAAACTCAGCCGAGCAAAAATAACCAGTTCTAGCGAGAGTGTAAGTCTATTCTTTGTTGTATATTTTCAGAGGTTTTGCCAATAATATATCTGTTTCAAAATTATTAATTTTTTGCGACTATATTGTTGGATTGGAGAACTAGTTCAATTGGGTTGCCGCCTCTTTTTTGGAGTATAGACTTTCGAATATCTTGCACAAGTTTCTATAAAATTTTCTGTTACTGGGCGTGGTGCTCCAAACGCTTCATTTCTTTAACTTACTGGAAATGATGTTTTTTTTCAAGGTGTTTATGAAGACGTACTGGTTCCAAATTTCTGTGTGCCTGGACTTCATTACGTATTACACAAAGCGGTTAGGGCTTTTCAGACCCTTCTTGTGTAAAATAAAAATTGATTTGAAGATCTCTTCATTACTCGCTATTCAACATCGGAAAGTAGAAATAGATATTATTCTTCATATACCTAGTATATTTTTTAACTAAAAAATAAACTTGTAATATGTAGTAGATTATGGCTGTATTGTACTCTTTTTAAATGTATATATTACTACAATGATACTATCTTAATACAGGAAAATTAAAGTCATGATCACTTATGACAAGTTTTTATAATAACAAAGGAATGAAACCATTTTCTCCTGCAATATTTCCATCCGGGCTCTCCACTTTGCGCAAAGCGCATAAACAGAATTTTTTATTTACTTAACTCGACCAAGCGATTTTTAATACCATTATATAATTTGCATTCGGCGACATTTTTATTTAGTTATTTCGCTTTTGTTTACTCGGACCGAACGACGGCCATGCCATCGTTAAAAAACCCCCGCTTGAAAATAATGACTAAAGGAAAGGTGAATACAACGCGATCTTTACCATTGCGCGCCCTTTTTATTGTTAAGTGTCTTCCTTACGATTCCCTTTGATGAGATCCTTTTTCGAGGTCCGTCGTCCTTCGTAATTTATTTATGCCTGGTGCTTTCATTTCTTTTCGTATCACTCGGATCTGCGGAAGATGCGATGACATCAATATTTTTCATATTTATTATACCATCGGTAATGTGTTGTATATTCCTCAAAATGTACTTATAAATATAAAAAGGAGCACAAAAGATCTAAATGGGAAAGAGGGACTATACGAAAGAAATGTATGGAAAATAGCGTTTGATACCCTATATAAAGATGCACATCCTATATAACAATGTAAATTGTATTTACGGGAAGAATATATTCTGATGTATAAAAGAGGCAGTTTATTGGAGCGATATATACGACAGTTTCTTGTGTTATGTATGGGATTATGATAAGAGTACTATGTGAACATAGAAATAAAGCTGTGTATATAGTGAATATAGAACTAATATGTAAACTAAAATTGTTGAAAATAATCTGTAATTAGAAAAATATGTAGGTATGTCTCATTAAAGAAAGTAACATGCAAATATTGTAATGCCATGGAAGGGTAGCAGTCTTGTATTCCACGCATCACAGCTCATTAAGTCTGTGTGTCTGTTCAGTGGAGGTTCTACAATTTGCAGTTGCATAAAAACGTTACTAGTTATACGGCCGTACAGCTTGTGAGAATATCCCCCTGTGTCTAATGGTAGAAAATAGGAACATCTGTGGGATAGCAATCGCATCATTTGAGAAAAATGTGGACTTCTATTTAAGAAAAAAAAGTTGGTACCGATTTTGGCCCACTATAACTGGATGACTAAAAATATTATAGCTGAATTATCTAGTCCAATTTATCTTGTCTATAACAGACTTAGTTCAGGGCAACATATTATTATGAGGACTTCTAGGCTTCTTGACTTCTTCAATTTTCTCAGTCCAACTAAAGCTGTAATGTGGTTCACCCAGACGTGGAACAACTAGTGTGCTTGTCAGAAGTAATTTATACCCCACATGACTCTCAGTATAGGGTGTTTTCGAGAACTAAATAAGGAAATCTTGAAAAACATACACATACCCTGGCTAAATAATAATGGTGGGCTCATTATTATTTACACATACGCAACATAGAAGAAATAGATGTTGAAATAAAGGGTGATTCATTTAACGGTAATTTTTGAGGCATTCTGATTCAGTATTATCTGGCATTACATAATGGAAAGATTTAGGTCAGCACAGCATCTACAAATTATTCAGCTTTACTACGAAAATTGATGTTCTGCAAGGAGTCAGTATCTTGTGCTTAGAGTAGCTTATGGTCTACATAATCGGCCTATCGAACGCACAATTCGCTTTACTATTGATAACTTTTGAAACTCAATTTTCAATAATAGATAATATGCGATGACATGGTCCTCATCCAGCACCTAGTGAAGGAAATATAGCGGCGGTAGCAGCGAGTGTACGCAAAGACCGGGAAGAATCAATTCGTCGCCGTTCTTAACAGTTTGGTTTGTCGTATGCAATAACTTGGCGTATTTTACGTAAGGATCTTAGTTTAAAAGCATACAAAATTCAACTAGTGCAAGAACTAAAGCTGACCGACTTTCCGAAACGTTTCCGTTTTGGCCGTTGGGCTCTTGATAAGCTTGCAGAAGATCCAAAAATGTTGTTCACGGATGAGGCCCATTTCGGGCTAAATGGGTACGCGGACTGGTAAAGAAAATGCTCGTATTTGCGGTGATAAGCAACCTGAACAGTTTCAAGTGCTACCATTACATCCAGACAAAACAACTGTTTGGTGCGGTTTATGGGCCGGCTGGAATTTTGCTGCGAATGGCGACCGTTATCGCGCCTTGATAAGGGACTATTTGCCTGAACTTGACAGCCGTGGTCCATAAGACTTTTACTTTCCAGAAGATGCCACTTGCCATACAGGTCGTGAAACTATGGATTTATTGCGAGAACGATTCCGTGAACATTTAATGTCACGCTTCGGACTAGTAAATTGGCCGCCTGGATCTTGTGACATTACACCATTAGACTTTTTTCTGTTGGGCTACTTAATGTCTAAAGTCTACCTGGAGTAACCGGCTACAATTGAGGCATTGCAGGCCAAAATTACTTGGGTGATTGGACAAAACCACTCAAAATGCTGGAACGTGTCATTGAAAATTGGAACTTCAAAGTAGACCGTGCGTGTTAACCGCAGTCGCGACCAACATTTGAAAGAAATAATCTTTAAAAAATAATTGTAAAGGATGGTTCTTTTGTATAATAACCAAGATTTTAAAATAAATTGGTTTTTTCATTTGTTTGTGTTTGGAAAAAGCACGTTTAAATGAATAACCCGTCATAAAGAATGCCAGGATTTCCACTAATAGGATTTTTTTAAAGCCTCTACTTGGACTAGAAGCGGTCTATTTTCAAGCGTTTCTGCGTAAAAGAAAGATAAAACTAACTAAAACTGCCTCAAGGAACCACCGCTTTGTGTCGAAAGTTTTGCATGGCAAGCACGTTTGTTTCTTCTTGTCCATCTACCCCATTTTGTAGCATTATACTCTGAATTGACTATGTATTTGTCCAAATTTGTGTGAAAGTCAGCTCTATTATGCATAGTTGACAGGAAGATTACGGGTTTGTTTGTTTTTGGAAACTGAACAAAACTTATCTTGAAAACTAAAATACATATGTATATTTACATTTCTAGTCTAATTGGGTAAGAATTCTGTTGGTATCTCTTTTGTTTTCTTCTCTTGAAGTTTGGACATTGGAAAATTGAGATGAAGAATGCCGCGAGAGAAATCCTTGTGGACCCAAAGAACGTACACCTGCTTCCACAAATAAAACTTGAAATAATGAACCAGCTTGTGAAAGTTATTTCCAGAGAAAAGGAATGTTCTAAATACCTAGGCATATTTGTCTTTTTTGATGTTCGTGAAAGAAGAGATCTTGTGTATCCTTCACGAAGTAGTAAGTTCAGAACAACCAAAAGAACGAAATAAAACTCATGGCAATCATTGAACACTAATGCTACAATACTTTTCTTTACTCCCACTTTCATTGGTTTCCAGAAGTCAGGAGCTGTTGGCGAAAAGCAAGGGTCGAGTTTCCGTCAAGGCGTGAATGAGATGGCGAAACGATATGTTGAACAATTGACGTTGGAATGCTAGTATGACAGCAGCTACTGCCGGAAATTGCTGCGAGAATGGCTTTGAAAAGCAGAAAAATCGTTCTATTGCGGCTGAATAAGTAAAATTACCACCTTGCTAGTGTAGGGTTTAAGTGCAGGTTGTTTTTAGGAACTTTTCTGGCCGTTCGTGGAAAAATTCTTAAGTGACATGCAGGCTTGTGGTATCATATACTCGCTTATATAGTTATCAACCGAACTCTGGATTTTAGATTATTTCGTGTTAGGTTTCAGGTTAACTTTTAATGCAAGTAACTACATCATGTTACAACTACAATATATTTAAAAACTGTGGCTTTTTATTTTCAGCTGTAATATAAACCATAAAACTATCTAAACTAACTAAAACTATAAACTTTTAGTTGACTTTTAGATACCATCAATTAAGATTTACTGTTAATTCGTCTAAATATTTGATTCTGCAAATTGAAGTCTTCTTACAGATATTTTCGAAATTTCAGATTCTACTTTGAGAACCCAGAACTGAGGCAAAATACAATTTCGTACAGAAATAAGTAGATTTAAATCGAGTTTGTTCAGACGTTTTTGTCTTTCTAAATATGGTATGTCTTAAGTGGCAAATATGTTTCTGAACATATGTATACACATATGTATGTATATGTATATGTAAGGTATTAGAAATCACACTGTGTTAGCTCGTGCTGAAACTAAAGATTTCGTTTTTATCTCTTTCCGATTCGTTGTTTTTCTTTTATTTATTGGCACAAATCTGTGTTTTATTTACGCCATTTAATTCTACCCGATTCAGCTGTTTGATCTTGAAAAGCGTTATTTCTTCCGCATTGAAATTTTATTTTTATATAATAAAACTTCGAACAGTGAGATGCTTGAGAAGAAAGAGCGTCACTCTTCGTTTTATTGGACAGTTCGACGAATCAGTATCAGAATATTGAGCAAAAACGAGAGAAATGAAAGAACTACAAAGACTTTGGCGCTTCTTTCCGAATTCCATCGTTAAATTTTCTAATGTCGCAGTAAAAAGCTGTGTGATAGTAAAGGCGCCGATGTAACATCGTAAAGAAATTTATGATGTATCGATGTTCGTGGACCGCAGGACTGCTACCAACTCGGCGTATGTATAACTTTGTATTTTCAATTGCATCCATTGTGAAATTCACTTGTGGAATTTGCGTACATATATGTATGTATGTATGTCCATACCATTTGCTTTTTGAATTTTTGCCAATTTAAAATCGTCTGTGGAATTTTTATTCCCCAAATCATACTTTGTATAGCGAATAGAACCTGAATAAGTTACATCTGTTTCAGTACCTACATATGTATTTATAGTCTTCCCTTACAAGTGTTAGTTTCTAAAATTACTACTTGGAAATAGTAGCTTTGATTAACTGACTGCAGTGTTTATTGTTGGCTTTATATGATCTGCATCTGTTGAGGTGGCAATCTTCAAAAAGACATCTCAACTTGTGTCAATATGGCCTTGTTTTCGCCTATTACGTAAGTTCTTAAGTAAGCTTTTCTTTTGAATAAAATTATTTTGTTTCTACTCATATTACCAGTCAATCATGTCAGTCTTCTTCCTACTATACTACTAATCTGTCCACATATGTACAACTACTCCGTATTTGATGTACCTTTTCGGTTTGTGTTTTCAACAGTTTTCTCGTTTTCCTTTATCAGAACTGAACTTTGTTTCTCAGTTTTTTTTTGTTGTTCAGGAGTGATGTAGAAATTTACTACGTTTTAGGTGGTGTCTGTGATATTGGGCGGAACTATGACCACCTGGATTTTCCTAACTCTGACATGGGCGTGGTGGTCTATTTCGATCAAGATTTACAGTTTTTGCCAAGATGGGTAGTAGTTTATTAATAGAGCAGGTAGTAGTTCCAATCGTTACCAATGGGTTTAATTCTAGCTAAAACGAACTAAGAGCTATCTGTTTCATAAATATGGGACTTGACGATACAAGACTACAATAAGCCTCCGCTTGTCTTCTCTTTCCTGACATAAACTTTGTTCCACCTGATGCATACGGAATTAGGCCTCTTCGAATTTGTAGATTCTACACCTGTTTTGAAAGAAAATTGTAATATTGATTGAACTAAGTAGAAAATATTGATTGAACTAAGTAGAAAATATAATATTGGTAATAATTGAAAAATAATTTTCTTACCAGTTTATTAAATACATACTGTAGTGGATTATTTATAATATAATGTTAGGCTAATTGTAAGTAGATTGGGAATGTCAGTTTTTAAAAAGAAAAATAATGTCAGTTGAGTTGTAATTTTAATAAATGTCAATGTCCGTTATTTTTATATTAAAAATATAAATAAAAGAGGGAAATATTAAAAGTTATTTAGTATTATCATTACAATACTTATCAAATAAAATTAAGGAATTAATCTAGTAATCACAAATTTGCTTTAAGAATATCTAAATATTTGCCATTTTGCACAGCCAGTGCTTTTACTTTGACTAGGGAGTGACTAATTTCTTGCTTATTGGGCTACTCAAATAAATAGATAAAAACTAACAGAAAAGTATCCTTAGTTAACTTGAAACAATTTAGACGTTTTCCTTCCTGTAATAGTATACTAGTAGTTCGTTTTAACTTCGTATTGTTGATCTTACTATAAGTTTGCTGAAAGGCTAAGGAAATCTCATCTACGTCCTCACCTACATAGTTGTGACAACTTTTAATTATTTCAAGGTGAATCTCTAATTTGTCGTTGTCTTAAACCTTGTCCGGACACTTTTCTATGACGTCCACAATTATGCACTTTTATAGTTTCAATGCAGCTTGAGAAAGCTAAATCTGTGTGTAAACAATTGTTTTAGCAATATACACAGGGTATATTTATTTAAATCATTTAAGAGAACTATCAACTTATTTACTTATCTAATTGAACAGAATTTACAAATGTACAAGTGTCATTATGAAATTATTCAAATCTCGTTATAATTAACTTCTGTATTTAAAATACATTCAAAAATTTTTACGTGTATATATGCTTTATAGAAACAAATTAAATAAATGTTGCATGAACCTATATCCCGTGGAAGTAGCATTTTACAAGGACACTCAACTAGTCCAGTCAACATAATTTTAATACCGTCAAATATGCACAATGGCAAACTATATTGCTTGAATAAATTTTATACAAGTAAAGTGTTGAAATATATCCGGTATGCAGAAAAGTTTAATTGATCATCAGTATTATATATAAAATCATTCTATATATGCAACTGCGTATTTGTGATTAGGTAACTATGACTGTATATTGTAATAGAAATAATAACTTTAATTACATATAAAACAGTGTTATAATCACTTAAGATTATGTAAGAGACGAACTGCCTTGAAAATATCACTTATTCTTTTGTTTAAAAATACCTTGTCTTTAATGTGTTTTGACAAATTAATTCTTGATTAACAGTGTTGAAGAATATTCAAAGTAAAATGATAAATCCTTCAACTTTCTATGCATACTTGTCATATTTCGGAATTATTTGAACACTAGAAAGAAATAATTTACATAGTTGAAATAAAGTCTAGGGTTGGTAGTTAATTAATAAATATAATTAATTAATTATTAATAAATCCAATATATGTACATATGTACATACATCATTTTCGATTTGAGTTCTTATTTTTCCTAAGCAGTTTCTGATCTAAAACAACTTTCAAATATTTACCTTGAAGGAGTAATTTGATTCTAGTCATCTTCCAGCGATTTATAGCGACCAATTGTTCCCAAAAGAGTTTATTTTTTTGCAAATGCGTATTATGTTAGCGCAGCTTCAAGGTTTAGTTTTCAGTGTATTTGAATTTAACATTTATGCGCTTCATCATTATTCCATAAACGTTGTTTTTTGTTATCCGCTTAAGGAACACTTTAGTGAAACAATATTCGTTATTAGCTGCTATTAGTTGGCGCGTTTTTGTCAAGTACAGGTTCTTTCAATAGTTATTATGATAAGTATGATTTTTACAAAAAATCGTATGGATACGAGGGTTAATGACCCCACTAGATTGCTGCTGAACGAGGTGTAAAAAACAGTTTATTGTCGAACTAGACATGTGATGTAGGTGGTTAGAGTTGTGGTTATCTTTGTTTTCTTCTACATTTAACCATAACCACTGAGAATCAGTTTTCAATTACGGCTGGGGCATTTAATGGTGACGAAGCTTCTTGCCTGTCTCCAGTCTTTTTAGTATTTTTTGCCATATCTGCTGTTTCAAATTTTCTGCGTTCTAGTAGTTAACGAAGGAACAAACATGTAATCGATCACTTCAGGTTCGACAGCTGAATTCCTGAAAAGCATTTGTAGCATTGAAGAGAATAGCTGTCCTTAAGTACGCATTGCCAAATATTTGCACAACTTAAGGATGACTATACCTTGTTTTTTATTAAGCGGACCAAATGATAAAATCCGCTTCACATTAGGCAAATTAAACTGACAGCTATTTTGGCGGTAAATTTAAATGAAATTTATTTACGGTAAGATCTGGCGTTTGCTATTTGTTGGACGTAAATTTACCCAAAGTCTTAAATAAACTGATCCCCGTCACTAGAACGTGGTATTCAGATATATACTCCATTTTAGATGCTGAATTGTTTAATTTGCGGTAAATACACTAATGAAGTATATGCATTATCTCTGTCAGCATCTAACGTAGCCCCAAATCGATTAATTTCTAGCTAATCTCGGATAACAAGAAACTAATTTAATATTATTATTGCGGACTTTAATAAATCTCAAGCCAGACTGCTTCCAAACAGAGATTCATTGCGAATTATATATTAAGTACGTTTCTTAACAGGGCATAGAATGAAGTGCTTTACATATAATCTAACAGCCTTATTTATCGATAAAAAAATAACAAATGTTGACAGTTCAAAAATCTATATTCTCGGAAGAATGAAGCTTCACAATTTATTTAAATACCTCCACTTACTCCACCCTCCCCAAGAGATAAAGCCAACAAATTGTTGACCTAATCTCCCGAGTTCCTCACGCTGACTCACAAACTATTTCCAGCTACCGAAAAGGCAGAAGGACGCAAGAAGCGAGCCCCAAATATAAATTTTATTATGTACAATTCATGTACATACGTATATTTTTCCATGTACTAGTGATAAAGCTTCATACTTCGCTAACTTACAACTTAATACAAAATTATTGAGGTCCCTCCTCTTACTCCACCTTCACCAAGATATAAAGCCAACAAATTGTTGACCTCATTTCCTGGCTCCCTCACCCTGACCCACCAATTGTCCCCCGCCACCGAAAATGTAGAAGGGCGCAGGAGGCGAGCCCCAAACAAATATTACACTAAAACTGTACATACGTCATAAATTGCAATAGGTATGCAATTACTGGATGCTTACCTACAAAACGAATATGAACTATATTCGCTTCGTAACAGCAGATTTTAGTAAGTAATCCAATAATTGTTACCTTTACATTAATATAAATTTAAATATTAAACTTAATATTTGCTTAGTTAATGCACCAACAGTGACAACGAGAGATAAAAATACTAATCTTTAACTAAGCAAATATTTTTGGGTAAATTAATCTAAAAAAATATGGTAGAGCTTGTATCTAAGAAGATCAGAGAAGGTACACGCTTCGTAAATGTTGGTACAAACTGACTCCGCTTTTGGAAACAGTTGTCGCTTCACCCGTGACCTGTAATAGACTGTAAAACACCCAAAAGACCATCGAGAACTTTCGCTCTAACACCACTCTCACACATTCAGTACACAACCTTCCAACACGATCATCCTCACACACTCACTAAATAATCGTGCACAGTCATTCATGAAGCACAAGATGAAAATAACTTGCACTCCAACATCACCCTCACGCACTCAGAACACAAACACTCAAGAGAATTCGTATCGTTGTGGAAGAAACGACACTATAAAGAATGCAAGACTATAACCCAACATGAATACATTGCAGCAGTCATTGATCCCAAATTAGAACAAAGGAGATATGCGCAAGATTGGGGCTACCACATCGATACTCTTGTGGACGCCAAGCACCCACAACCACAACAGTTTGATAGGCCTCATTCAGAGGCATTTTGGTGTCATTGGAACTGTGCCATTAGAGCACCCATTCGGATGAATCCGAATGTCAAACAAGAAGCAAGAACCCAACGACCATACGAGCTCTAGTGACAGCATTCGCACTATTGCATACCTCCCTTGTGTAAAATTTGGGAAATGAGTTACTACAGAGTATTGATATTGAATACATAGTAAGCCAAGGAATCAAGCACACGAAGAAAGTAACTTGCAATCCCATACATTCAGTACCCAAACACTCAACTCAAGAAATACCCAACATGAATGCTTTACAACAATCGTTAACAATATTTGAAGAAAAATAACAACACAGCATTCATATGGAGTAGTTGGTTAGTTGGTAACAAAATACCAACTAACCCTATAACGACTGCACGCATTTGTGCGGGGAATTTTGAAGTTAGAAAGAACTCTAAAATTGAAACCTTACGGACAGCAATATAAAAAATAAAATACAAATTGCGGGTTCGCGTATCGGGAATAATATAGATAGAAGGAAATTAAATTTGAAAGTCGCACAGATAGAAATACAACAGCGGAAAATACTGTTGTTAGAAAATGAGCCCAACGGACAACGATACGTCCGTCCGCAATAACGGCACGTACCGAAGTGACAGTAATAATAAACAAACGCCGATGTCGAAGGACATTCGTGACGTCACTTAATGAGTTTGCGAATACATTATTATTAAACAAATAATAAAAAGGACTGTGTAAACATTAAGTGCATATATAGGGCGGTACATTATCTAGTATACAGGTGGTATAATTAGGTTGTTGTATATATACGCGGGTGGTATATTAACAGTGTTGTATACAGGGTGGTGCATACTCGCGGCTATATACAGGATGATATATATATAATATACAGTTTTGTATGAGTTTAGCGGTTTATTAAGTTACGAACTTAATAAATTTATCTATACTGCACGGATGTATTTAAAGCGATTCGTATAGAAAAATATACGAATATGTTAGATGGAATAAATTCAAAATTTAATTTTGCAAAAATTTATTTAATTTCTTCCGAAGAGAGATTCATTTTCAAGTACTTATTAAGAACGTTTCTCAAGATGGCATAGAATGAAAACGCGTTACGTATAATCCGAAACATAATATATTAATTTAATCTACGGTATCAGGAGAAAGTTTAACTTAGTGATGTGAATGTATTTGTGTTCATTTCGATCATTCCTCCAGCTGACAGATAATTTTCGCGCTGCGCTTGCATCATAATAAAAAGCAAGAGCTTTTTATTTTGCAAAGTCCTTTCGTACCATAAGGATTTGTATATAGCACTGGAAATCTCGGAGAACTTCTTATCATATACATATTTAATAGTGTCGTCAAATGTAGGTAGCACTGCCTTTCTTCCAACTCGTTTTAATGGTGGTGAAATTAGTCCTTTAGCGTTATATTTACCAAGAATACGCAAAACACTTGACTTTGAAACACCTATTATTGTTAAATACAAATATATCTACATAAGTATATATTCATAACAATTTATGTATGTTACTTGAAGTGTTTGCAATTTGCAGTGTTATCTCAGTGTTATCTCTATTTTCTTTATTGTAGGATTACTACCAATAATTTTCTTCAGTATAACTTGCTTTTCTCGTACAGGGAAATGTCCACGCCCCAAAGGAACACGTTTTCTTGGAGGCGATATTGATAATCCACTTGTATTAGGATGTGGATCCATTTTTACCATCAAATAGTTAAAAAGAGTGATTTTCTTGTTTACACTGTACTTGTTTGGACTGTACATTACGTGTTCAGGAAGAAGTGGAATCAGAAAAAATTTCAACTTAATGCCCCAACCACTATAGAAATATCATTTCAGATGTCCACCCATTTTTTGCCCGAGACAGGTTGATTCTGTTGATGCCAGTCTATGAATTCCTTTTTGAACTTATTCCTAGGAAATATGAATGCAAGCGTTCTTGCAGCTGAGTTCTTTTTTTGCAAGTCTTTAGCTGCGTCCTAGCTACGAGATGATTCGGGGATATAAGATTTGTGACCTAAACATTGACGTTAAATCACTTTTGCAGATGTCTGTGGCAACTTTTTGGTTACAGTGTTAATGTTAAATAGTATAGGAATGTAGATGCTTAAACAATCCGCACCATCTTTTAATGAAGGATATACGAGTAGAAAGTTAAAACAATCGTATTAATTCGTTCATGTAAATTTATAGCAATATATTACCCATTTTTCTGTATATTTTTGCCCCGGCTTTTTTGATAACCTAAATCATGAAAATTTGTATTACCGACGGGGAAAAACGTTGAAATCTAAATGAATTAAAGTCCGAATGGGTGAATATTTGCATTCGTCAGAATTTTATTTAATGAAAGCTAATTCGTCGAGCCTCCCCTTTAAAAACAATGTGTTGTTACAATCACATACACGTACAATGTACAAAATAGATACACGTCGCTATGGTGACCATTGTTTTTCGACCGAATACTCGCCACCGGACGTCATTGCCTCATTGCTCTCAGGAAAAAGCATTTAAAATGTAAATTCGAAAAATTTGAATTTTTATTACGCCGCTATAGCACTACCAGGTAGGTACCCCGTCTCCAACTGTTTTTATTTCTTTTATTTTTTGTTCACTCTTTGAATACACCATACATAGATTACACAATTGAAAGAGGAAGCCGAGCGTTAAGACATACTTCCGTACCTTCGAATTTATTGACACGTTTATCTTAATCGAATAAATATTACCTTCTAGTTCTCTTTGAAATGCAAGTCAACCCTTCGTGTCGAAAGAAATACACATGTATATACTACATAAGTACGTAGAAGCAGATGCAGTATATTAAGATGAAGATATGCTAGCTTCAAAGATAGAATTCTTATGACTATGCAATATGTACATAAATCAATTTGTGTACTTAAAAGTATCACAGAATCTACACAAAATGCAATGTCATTTGTATGGATTATGATTTATTTTATGATTGCTTTGAACGCCTTACTTCGCCGTTAGAACAATGTTGATTCCAGTTACATCAAAATTATACTGCATTACCCCTGCAGTTTTTAACTATGTTGAAGGCATTCGCCCCAGTTAAACTTGTAGCTTTGGGGAAACTATCCCAGGATATTCGGAAATTCGTAGGTCTCGAGAATCTCTTCCATTTTAAAGAATAGTCACTGTTTCCAGATAATTTTTTTCCCTCATCAAGTAAACAACTGAAAAACTACTGTTTTGAACATTTTGTTGACCATAATCTAAACTTTCTACGATAAACTCATTACGATACCGCACCTTATGCAATCAACGATTTTTTGAAATTTTTGAGTTGGTCGAAAAATCAAAGTGAGTACCTTTTTGTACAATACCCTACAACTTTAGAAGAGGATCAACTTTACAAAAAAAATTAGCTGCGTGATATTGTAGCTTCATGCACGCACTGATGATGATCCTGATTGTGAAATTGAACATCTATAGAAACACTACGCTCCAATTGATCCTGCTTGACTAATTGGGTGTGACAATGTTAGGCCCTCTTTGCATGCCGCATCTTTTAATGGAATAGAAGAAGTCAGCTCACGGTAATTGGTACCGAAAAACGGAAACGCTAACAGTCTTCGTAGTATCGTGAATAGATATGAATCATTGCCTAATAAAGCACACATTATTATTATTAGTGCCTATTTATTTCTTTGATCGCGAAAATAAGTGTTAGCCAGTTGTTTTGATGTTGGAATGAAGAGAAGCCGACAAAAGTAGTCCATTCGTGAGCAGTACCAAAAAGAGGTGGTGATGTGCCTCAAAATCGGATCATGTTAATACAATTTCTTTACAAGATCCAAAAATGAATGCCGGTTAGTGCACAGCTGTTTGTTTGTAAGAAACTAACTTCCAACGATGAATCATATTGCAGCATGACAATGGCACAGTATACGTGCGGAGAAAATTGAAGACAGTTGTATTTTGCATGATGACCATAACAGGACACCGATTAAGGAGAAGCTTATAGTCAATATTGTCACTTGGCTACCCAGGCGGCAGCCTATACTCAAGCATCACGGTTTCGGGTCTATGGGGATAACGCCCGCGGAAGCAAACGTTATCCCAAAACTCCTGCCCGCACAAGTCGAACACCATCTAGAGGGAACCACAGAGATAATTGGAAACAGTCGAGTTTGTAGCAGCTAAATATGGAACTATTAAATCAGCCTACGAGTAAGACATTTATCAATTACTCGCCAAATACTAGTAAAAACTTCTTGATCCAAGTAAGTCAGTTTTAAGAACCCTAACGAGCATCCTCACTGGCTATTGCCCTTGAAAATATCACCTCGAAAAGATTGGCAACGCTGATCAAAACTCCTATCGATTTTGCAAACTGGAAACTGAGACAGCCGAGCGCATACTCTGCGAGTGCGAAGCATTAGGCCAGCAAAGGTTTTAGATATGTATGACTGGCGAATCTAAAGCCCGAACAGATTAAAGTCTCGGCACCCACACTAATCCTGAGATTCGTTAACAACATCGGATTACAAGGATACCGAAGGCATAGGGTATGCACAACAGCTCAATAGATCGCAGTGAGGAGAGGTAAATAGTATATGAACGACTCTTCTTCTACAAGACAATACAATCAGGGAATAGGTACAACATGATGGAGCCCCCGAAAATATCTTCTAACATACATATTACGAGACGTATGTCGCCCTTAGTTAAAAATTTAATGATAGCATGAAGCTCAATTCTTCTTGAGACAGTTTCATGCTCTAATCAACGGTTACTTGAAATTACTTTTTTTCAAGCATGATGATGTAACTGGAATGGGGTGGTCCTTTTTATTTAAAGAGTCAAAATGTTAAAGATTTAAATGATGGGACTGGATACTTTGTTTTTTTAACGATTTCAATTACATTCAGATTTCCAGCTACACACAATGCAGATATCAGCATTAATTGATCGATTTTTTGTATATCAAACTCATTTACTATTTTGCTCGAAGCAACTACATTTGATTGCCACACGGAATGATACCAAATGCCAAAATCAATTCGCTGAAAGCAATTATAAAACAATACAATAAACTGCGTTAGTAACAGTATTAAAACAAAAAGAAAAATTAGATTTTGCTAGCTTCTTCCGTACTAGAACCGTTTCACATTTAATATGAAGCAATTAATAAGCAAAACAATTGCTACATTCTGGAATATTACTCTACCTTTGGCAGCACAATACAATAGTCTTACATACTTAATATTACATAACTTCCACCAAGATAGCTTTTCTTTGATTCTAAGAACAATTTATTTGAGATTAGCCGCAGGGCTTTTCTTATTGTACTCATTGAGTTGTTCACAATACAACGATCTAACTTTAACGCACAAATCTAACGCCTAAACCAGGTGAAGATGATCAAAGCATACATATTTATGTATGTATACTCTCTAATTTGCAAGTTCTGTACCGTGATGAACATCCGTATACATTTTTGTTTTACCTTCAGAACTTGCTGATTCTACATTAAACAGTAGTAGTAACTACTTTTAGGAGCAAATTTCATTGTACCGTTATTGTTGGTTGTTAAGCAAAGATGTATTTACGATTCAGTCGAAGTAATTTCCATTTCGGTGGTAATACGAACAGATTTTCCGTGAATATAGTCATGATTGGATTCGTATTTCAAGTTGTTATTGACGTCTTTACATAAACAACTGTAAATGCTGCAGGTAATTGAATATCGTGTTTATCTTATCTGCTAAACATATTTCTCGTCGATTTTCAACCTCAGCTAAATGGATTTCGTTGAGTAGTTGAGAAACAGCTTCCTACAATATATTTAAACAGTGGAAACAAAAAAATGTTAATATGAATTTACTAGTGATCTAGATTTTTTTGTTACTACCACCACATTGCTTATTATATTTTTGTTTTAACAATATACTTATCTACAAAGGACATTTTGAAAGTGTCGCTTTTATCGGTTAACTGTTCACCATTTAACGAAATGCCTGTCAACGTACATCTCGTACTTTGCTTCTGAAAATACGGATGTTGTTATTTCCTCTGCCGGAAACAATCAACTCCGGGAATGTTAACGAGTTTTTGCTGACAACACACAAAATATTTCTCGAGTGGGACAAATCCACCCATTAATAGGTGATTTATTACTATTTTCATTAAAAAGGTAGATATATTTCAGTTGTTATTTTATCATTAAACTATATCGATTGAATCAATTCATTTTTTAATTGCGTTGATTGTTATACTATGGTACTCTCTTCCAGAGCTACAAAATTATAACAAAAAATGAAACACAACCCATTGAAATATAGATACGATAACATATATAGATCTATATATGCACATAATAAATATTTTTGTTTTAAAATTGTTATATGGGAGAGTACAGCAGGCAGCTATTTTATAGTTTTAACTACATACGTGAAATTGGTTTGTTAGCTTGAGGCAGTTTTAATTAATATTTTTGAAGTTTTCTGTGCATAATCGTGGTTGGCAATTTACAATTAGTTGTGCCTCACATAAATAATTAAAATTTTATTATAAGAATTTGTGCTCTTAGATTTTTAACTAGTATGTGACAATTTAAGTAATTTAAATAAAAATATCCTTATAGCAAGTACGAATTTATTCTGTTTTCAATTTTAAAAAGCAGTTGAAAATATCTGCCACCATCTATAGCCGAACCCACTTAATTGAACAGATTCTATTAAATCGTGATCGGAATATTAATTCCTGCTGACCGATAACTTTACCCAGTCAAGCGTATTTTAAAGATAAGGAACAACAGTTTAATAAGACGCATTATCCCTTTTCCTCTACCAAATCGACCCTTCAGGGTCCTTACAAAACACTTCATTTGTTTATTGTGTAATTTGTCCCTTGTCCATAAAATTGATTTATCTAATACCGTGAGTTCTTAAGCGATTATCTAATCGCTCTGATGTTTATCGGAACTGGTGATCTTATTTAAACACGAATTAGAATTTATGAACATCCTTAGAATTGTGGATTAATTTTTACTTGTTGAAAATTGCTTCGATGTTTGAAGCAAGGATATATAATGCAATATATAGTATTCTCCAGAATAAACAGTAAGTACTGGAACTTAGAATGCTATGTTATGTAAATTGCATTTGTTATTATTGACTTATTTGTCAATTGTTGGTATGCCAGTATTACGCTGCAGTTGAATTTGAATTGGAAATCGTTCTAACGACGATATGGTCCAAACTTACAAGAGTCGTGATATCGACAACAGTTTAATAAAGCGGCCTCCAGTAAAAGTGTGATATTACGTGTTTTTGAGAAATTTCGTCATATTGGTAATGTATTGTCTCTACGTAAAGGCTTTTAGGTGGTCGAAAAGCAGTGTGTACCAAGGAAAACTCAGAAAGTGTTTCGGAGCAAGTGGTTCACTCAACCCAAAGAAACCTTGTAAGAACTGCATGTAAACTCAACATCAGTGAAACATCTACACTTCTGGTTGTTCACTTTAATTAGTGGACGTTGGACAACGACTAAATCTTGGGAACAAACGAGGAAACCACTTGATTCCTTGCGTTTGAACATCCTGATGTTATTCTAGAGGAACCACTCCAAGTGTTCGCGTTGCTATTTGGTGCGTAGGTTTTGGTCATGAGGTAATTGGTCCATATTTCGTTGAAGACGATAATCAGAATACATTTACTGTCAACCAAGAACGTTACGGAGAAAAAATCACGTCTTATAGGAGATTTACAGAACTTCCGCCTTGCACTAAATCGAGGGGTGCGCATACAAGACCGGTTCAATGAGCCCAACAGCTGCATGCACCCTAAACTTACTTCCTCAGCATTTTGATAATAGAATAATTCCTGGAGGAACAGACTTTGAATACCCTGCTTCTTCAACGTACCTGACGCCACCTGATGCATATGCACTAAGATTTTAGTTTATTTGTACATAATCAATCATCTGTAACAGTTTCGAAGTTAAGAATTTAGGCAGATTCTCTTCAACGATATGCTTTCATATCACTCTTTGAACTTGATTGCTTAAGAGATGTATGTGCTTTAACCTTTCACGTTTTCTCAATAACCGCATTTGTTCTTCGTTTGCCCTGTCTTTCCAGTACAACGTTCCAAATCTACCGCCAGTTGGTATACAATGAGTACATTCTCCCTCTATCAAGTTTAGATCTATCACCCAGAATAATTATATATACAGTCCGCGACAATAGTATAGGTCACCCATAAATTTGAAAGAAAATAAGTATTATTTTAAAAATTTTGATTAGACAACCCGTGTTGCAAACGTATCAAGTTGGTTGCAGTAGTATTGGCATTGCGAAACTGGGGATGAAAAAAGATATTCTGGGAAAACCACACATCTAAGTTCGACATAAGTATACAGGGTGTCCGCGATATACAAAGCATCCTTTTAAGGGATGATAGCTACAACGATTTAGAAACAAAAACATATAATACACCTTGGGTCTATCTGTAAGCGTAAACCAGAAAAAAAATTATTTCTAAAAAACCTTATTTGGTCAAACTGTACAAGAAAACTCATCCATATTGCTTCTTAAATAACCAAAAAACCATATCCAAAATTTAGGGTTGAAAATAACTGAAAACAACGATGAAAACGAATTATTTCATACTTTGAAGTTGAAGCGTGGTGTCATTTGTCTGCCAACACACTGTACTCGTATGCAGTTAGAACGGCAGATGTATGCCAAGCATCATCTGTTTATACGACCTTGAACTTGAATCGTACCAAGTCAATGGCCATATGTTTTAAAATAAAGGTACCTTTGCGGTTTTTTTAATAATGTTATGACAATAAAATCGATGTTATGTTGAAGTTAGAGTGGAAAGGGCGTATTTAATAGCAGCTTTCGATCGGTAAATGAAAATTTAAGTTGAGGGAAAGTCGCATTGAACGGAAACAATGTAATTATTGCAATTATGTTATGGCGCTTTAAGCTCTTTCGTAAAGGCTACTACAAAATTGAGTTCTTTTCTTTTATTTGTGATAAATTGGTGGTCCTAAAAAGGACTTTTTTGAGAGACAGGAGAAAATGTATTACAGGAAAGGCTCGATGTGTTGCAACACACGCTTGCAATCGTCGCGTAAATCTTGCACGGATCAGCTGTCGGTGTACAGTATGCATCGAAGTTTGTGACATGAGAAATATTTTTTTTTCTCGTTTACGCTTACAGATAGACCCAAGGTGTATTATATGTTTTTGGTTCTAAATCGTTGTAGCTATCATCCCTTAAAAGCATGCTCCTTTTGTTCTCAACAAGTACAGTGCAACTGAGAAAAACATTTTATAATTATTAATCTGTATTAATCTGCTTTCTTCATATCAACATGCCTCGTGGTAAACAATGACCAATACTGAAACGGGTTTAATCCGTACTTGGCGCAACAAAAATTGGTCAGTTGCAAAAATAGCAGCAAATTTGAGCCGAAGGCATCATGGGATTCATAATTTTTTAAATAAAGGCAAAAATTATGGAAAACGACGCAAATCCGAAAGATCCAAAGCTGTACCAGCAGGTGTGAATACCAATCTACGAAATGCAACAACTTACCTAAAACGAAAGCGACTGCAACGAAAATCTCCATTAACACGTCAGCATAAAGAAGCCAGATTAGCATTTGCAACCGCGTATGTCCATTAGTGTAAACGCTGGCAAAAAATCATTTTTACTGATGAGAAAAAATTTAATTTAGATGGTCCTGATGGCTATCAGCCTTATTATCATGATTTGAGGAAGGAGGAAGTAGTCCTGAGTCGTAGATGGGTGGTGATAGTGTGATGATAGGGGCAAGTATAGGGTATAACGGAAAAACTGAAATCAACTTTTGTAATGGCAAAATGAATAGCACTAATTATATAACATAACGCGGCTGTGCGCCGTGCTCAAATTGTAAAAGACTATTTTCGACGAAAGGAAATATCAGTTCTTGAGAGGCTCGTCCGTTCGCCTGAGCT
>SMLS01058741.1:0-16037 GCA_004785975.1 Popillia japonica
TGCCAAAATTGTCGAATCTAGTTTATTTGCTAAGGAAATTTATATGACAATCAATACATTAGCCTACGCCTCATTTAGAACACTACAAAGAGCGACCCTTGTATTTTGTCCATAACATCAATAGAGTTTATTATTAGTACTAAATGCCAATAAACGCTCTCCCTCAACAAGGCGACAAACAGAAAATATTCTAATTTCGTTTAAGCAATAGTATGTATTTGGTAAATGAGTTTGTCAAGTTTTGAATTGTTATCAATCATTCCTGCGTATTTCATAACGCAAAAACCGGATGTATTGTTGTACGAATAGGTTTATCCAAGAAATTATCCGTTCACTTATTTGCGCTGCAGCGTAATTAAGCCCCTTAGGATAACTCTGCTAACATACCATCAGGAGAATC
This sequence comes from Popillia japonica, assembly GCA_004785975.1. NCBI lineage: Eukaryota > Metazoa > Arthropoda > Insecta > Coleoptera > Scarabaeidae > Popillia > Popillia japonica. Next base: position 401 of record SMLS01058741.1, read on the forward strand.
TTCTTTTTTTATCTAAAATGTTCAGGTTTTCCACTCTTTTGTCATTATCCATCACAGGTTCAGTTTTTGCCAACAGCTGTTATTCAAAAAGATTCTCCAATACTACCAACAATTGTATTGTATTGTAAATTTCTCAGTTTATATATAACAGGTTCTATAATCTTTTATGTTATAGAACTAAAATTTGGATTTTACGAGTTAAATTAAACGGTCTTGTAGCTTTTCTGAAAAGAGTTAAATTTTCACTAACAACTTGTTAAATTAACATTAAAAGGAAATATTACAACACTTTTCGGAAATGTTTGTAACTACACCGCATGTAGTTAGAAATTTTCAACCCCAAAAAATAGAAATTTAATATCCCTCGATGGTGTTACTCGTTGTTTAACCTCAGGCACGGATAATATCAACACGAAACGGAAAAAATATGCTACTTTCGGTGTTGATAAATAGTTTAGCAACAGAAGGGAGTTAACGCAACACCAAAATGTGAAACTTAACTACTTGTAGGTAGGAATCGCTGCTAGCGCAAGCGCGTTGTATTTGCCTGCAGCAATCAGTATGAAAGTTATATATGTACATGAGTGAGGTACGAGGTAATGAAAAATACATTACTTGTGAGAGTGAAGTTTCAAAACTTGAAAAAGTGGATAAAGATAACAGTCGGAAACCTAGATATTAATACTATTAAGAAAACAGGTAAGTGTTATCTAACTGTAGGAAATTTGCTACTTATACGTATGCCTTTGTAATTCATAACGGCCATATTTCATTCGCTTAGTTTACGAAACCAGATCGAGTAATGTTGAACAATCACTGCCAGAGGACGAGGTGGTATTGAGAGAACTTCTATAGACGAGACGACATAAAAATTAATTAATTTTTATTATGTAAGTTTCCACAGTTATTTCCGTCTTTCTTTCAACCAAGTATTTATTGCAGATAAGTTTTCCATTAGAAGATGGCGTAGAGAATAGAAAAACCAACCAACCATTGCTGTTATCAGTGGGTTCTTCAAAAATCGTTATTATCGCTTTAGATAATATTTTGTTTCCTACAGATGCGAATAATGCCTTAGACTTTAGACTCTTTTAATGTCCTATATCAAATTCCCTTTGTTTTTAGAACAAAGCTCGAAGACAGTTTGAAATCATGCTGGAAGTTTATACAAATTCACATATACGGACTTGTAACCACCGAATTTTCGATATCAACACCGAGGGATTGAGAAATTAGTATCAAGATAAAGAAATGTGAAAAACTTACAAATACTTAATAATTATAAATTGTGTTGTGACGTTCATAGAGGTTAGTTTTTTATCTTTTTCTTAGTTTTGTATTTAAAATATTTGCTTACAAACCCATTATAAAATATTTCTTAATCTTTCTCTAAACCTACATTTAGATGTAGGGTATGTGTACATTTATTAAAAATAAAAAGTATGAACCTGTTTAAATTTGTATTGCATTTTAACTACTTATTGAAATATATGTTTATGTTTTTAGTAGAAATTTTGTTTTCTATGGTCTACTTTACCTTTTCTATTTTTTTTCGAGTTTATAAAATTATTATCAATTTTTTTAGATTACATAAATTAGTGAGCGTCACTCCGTAAAACAGTAGTAGGAATTCAGTAGTGAAATTTAGCTGACACTGTAAAGGTGTTCACGCAACACCGCATCTGAATTCATTCAACTGCGACGCGGACTTCACGCTCCACTTAACGGAGTGCTTGTAACTCCATAAAGGAATTTACCCAACTCTGTAACGGAGTCTGGCTAACACCAAATACGAGTATCTTAACTCTGCAATGGAGTAAAATTAAATAATTTCAACTGCATTGGGACATGAACCAACTTCGCAAGGGAAACTTTAACTACGCAAAAGTGTAATTTAACTCCGAATCTCGGATATTAGTACTAAATTATACAACTCCGTTGCGATTAACTACCTGTGAATTTGGTTGCTAGGGAACTACCAGACGGAGTGAAATCGGTGTTAAATCCAACACTGTATTTTTATATGTGTAGCAACTAGTAGTTTTGCGTGTTTATAACCTTATATTAAAGTTGGTAATGCAATGGGAAAAAAACGGCGATTTCCAGTGTCTACATCTTATACATATGTTTACTTTATAGAATCCGAAATGAATAAATTTATAAAACTAGATTTGTCAAAAATTGAATATCACTAACTAACTTCTGCTAAAATCATTATAAATTAGACATTTTATATATAAAACATATCGTTACCGACGTTTCAATAGACAATCTTGACTAGAATAGTATTTAAGTTGTCTCGTGCTTATCTAAGTAATACCGCATAACATTTATATGTAGTAACGATTGGACAGTTTCCATATAACAACGTATTGAAAGTGTCCAATCTTTACTTTCCACGAGTGTACGCGCTGCATCGGTATCAGCAAGAATAAAAAGTACCAAGAAGTCAAACGATAATGTGCTATATTGAAGTGTGGAAGGAAACGAACGAGGATCATCTATCTATCTTATCCATGCAGAGTCTACCTGTGTAATACATTTTATCCGCTTTCCAAGCCCTTGAGCACCACTCACAATCGACCAATCGATATGATGATAAATGCTTTTTATAAAAAATACACACGATCCTAATAAATAGTGAGGAATGGAAGAGAACTTACTAGCGCGTTTTACTTTAACATCGGACGTTCGTCGTTAGGTTACATAGCTTGATCAGTTCTCAATATAAGTTCGAATTAGAAAAAGAAGCGCAGCAATAGAAAGGGATACTAGAGGAATTTCATTGAACTAAACGGCGGTTATTGTTTTATTGTTTTTTTACCCTTCATATTTGACCCCGTTTCCACTTCTTGTCTGTATTTATTTTGTTTTTTCTTTTAAACCCATCATGATACCTCTACACTAGTCGTTATTTCCGCGAAACGAAAGGAGTACATTTAAGAATACAAAAGAATAATTAATGCTAACGTTATAGATATACCTAAAGTACCCGTTTGATTTTTATAACAGAGGTTCTGAGAAATTACTTTCATCCTAAATACATATGTATGTAAGTGCTTTTTTTCTTCTTGAAGTATTTTAATAAAGCTTCATCTAAAGTAATTTATGACATAGTCATTAAGAAAAGTTGAAGATTTTTTATTGTTGGATGTATGTATGTAGATATACATATATTAAGCAAATATATGCCTTAGATGGATTTAAATGGTTGTCTTACGTAAAATACCAATAAGATCTCAATAGAGATTTTTTTATTTTCTCTGTATTAGCAGACAGTTGTATCTAAAATAGCAGATTTTAATAATTTGAGATAAAATGTAACTAAGATCACTTTTGATTATGGCAGTCACCCTTACAATCACTACGTTTCTTTAAACCATTAAGGAATGATTATTTCAAAGAACAGACAATAATCTACGCACTCAAGCATTTTCAGAATATTTATATAGACATATGTCATACACAAATTTACTTCTCACGTCGATCATTTTCCATGCAAAGGAAGTGTTTCACTCAATAGGTTTACAAGACTTATTACATTGCCATACATTTAACTGACATGAAGATATGATGGCTTTGCTTTAAAAAAAGTTTCGGATCGACGCGTACGACAAAACCATTCGATTTTATTAACCGCTGAATACAACCGCGGAATATTCATTAAGCAATAATGACCGGCAATATAACAGATCGTTTTATAGAAGTAACATCGTTATCGCTCACTTCTCCAGTCGTGCAGTTTTCTTCTTCATTTTGTTGCTTTTATTTTTAGCGGTGGCAACGTTATGTACCTTATTATACTTTTAAGACGGTGATATTTTGCCGGATCGCGCTATCACATATTTGTCTCTAAATCAAGGCTGTTCGCTGTTATTCGCGAGAGTCACAGACTCCATCTCAACGGGCATCGGTGTAACGTCAACAACACACACCCGTGCGTGGATTCATTAATAATAGCCCCTCTTTAATTGGTTTCGGACAAATCTAAAGTAGTCTTTCTTGTACGCTTATAAAACCGTCAAAACGGTCGATTGTCGAACTGGATTGAAGTAATTGAGAGGAGAGGATGGAAAAAATAATAATAAAAGCTAAATGAACGAGGGCTCGCTTGGCGAGGTAACGAAAAAAGAGAAAACGTCGAAAGAGAAGAGTGAAAAGTGGGCAGATAAACTGATTTCAATAAATATTTGATAAACGAATGATACACGGAATGTTACTTAAATTTACTCGATCTGTGGAGCCGTTAGTATCTTGCTTTGCCGTGCGAATAGCTTGTGTAAGAAACGAAGAGAAGTCAAGGTGAAACCGTTGTGAGAACGTCTTTGAGAAGAATCACTATCTAAGTTCAGGCATTTCACGTCAAATTGTCAAAAGACTCTTATTTAAAGTACTAAAATTATAATAATGATGAGAGGCTCTACGTTTATATTCTTAGAAATGGATTCTGTTGCAATGAAGCATAAGTGAAATGTAGAAGCTACCATCAATACATTATTGTGAATAAACAGACATAGTTATGAGTAAAGAAATTGTTGATATATGAGGACGCGTATATAATATGTAATAGATATTTCATTTTTTTAAAATTTAAACTGCTTTGGGAAGATAAAATAAACACGTTCTTCAGTACCTGCGTTGCAGAACAACAGTGTGAAACTTTAAATTCTCTGCAATTAAGTTGTATAACATTTATAAATGTCAACAACAAATGAGCGGAACTAAACGGTATCATGAGCTAGTCAGCATGTGCAGGCTAGCGAAACCGAGGGTGCACATGATGCTATATAATAAGAATTAGATGTTAACATTTGATGTTTCAAATTCAAACAATTGACATTTGTTGACTAAATTCTATTTCAACAGTTGTTAGTTTAATGGTATTTATTCTTAATCGTTTGGTTTTAAATATAGGTATACGTCTAAAGAACGACTTCAATCGGTGTCTATGTTACCAACTATATGTACATTCATGTACATTAGTATTTATCTTAACATAACTTATTGTCTTTTAGTAAATTATACCAAAATACCAGACTTTTCAGATGTCATTTTTATATTTGTGTTACGAATATTCTTGTTTTTAGAACTCAAAGACAGAAAGTGGCAGCTCAGAGCATCCCTCTGGGAGAGTCTTCCTGATTCGAGAAGTATACCTTGGCAAATTCAACAAGAACTGGGCAGAAATAGGCTACGTGTCCTCAAACTGTCACTTTGGAAAACATATGGCAAGGATAGGTTTGAAACAGAGGAATCACTGCAGAGAGGGGCAGCTCAAAACATCTCTTTGGGACACTCTTTTTGGTTTGAAAAGTATTCCTTGGTACGTGTCCGTACAGGTTCCTTCCAGAGCATTGTGACCTTAGAAAACATATGGCAAGGATGGGTCTGAAAAAGAATAGCCATTTCAGGTTCTGTTGGGTGGAAGACAAAAGTCCGAAACACATGACAACAAAGGGCACCTTAAGCACATAAATTCATGCTTATTATCTCGGCAAAAACGTCCTAGACGAAAGAGAGATATCTTGTCGAAAACGGTCACAGCTATTGCAGTTTATTGAAGTGAATACAACTCATTTAAACTTTTAATTATCTATCTGTGTCCTGAATGTCAGGATCTAGCTCGTTCAAATGCTGGTGAAGATGAAAAATTTTCTTTTTAAACTCGAATAACGTTTTGAACACAATAAAAATGCTAGAAATCTGCGTACCTCTGAAAGTTTGGCAGCTGTGGTTGAAAAATGCTATCTCAAGATCTGTCTCTTGCTACGTAATACTGCACCTGCGATTTTTAGGACAGTCCTCGTCCACCAATAATAATGTTAGATGGCATAAGATTACTTTTGTTAGAGAACGTGTAATTATCATATGTATATGTAAGTAATTAGTAAACGCAAAATCACAGCTGCATTTTTTCTTTATGAAAATATTGTCATTGCTACAACCATTACATAGTGGAGCCTTTCAACAAATATTGTAGCATATTCTAGATTTTTCAATACAATTGTAACAGAAACTAGATGCTGACAAGATCACGTGGACGGTATTTGCTAATAATAAATAATAAAGTATAAGATCTTGCAAGCAATATATACATATGTATGTATATCTTGATATATTTTAATGATGAATCATCAAATACATTAAGAGTTAAGCTATTAAATTTGAAGAATGAAAGAAGAACTGATGATTCTTACAAATATAATAATTTAAGATTTTTTTAAAGAATTTTAATAACTGCAGGTAACCGAATAACTCAGAGCCTGCTATTACTAAAGGCTCGTCCTTTCTACATAGATTCCTTGAAGTATGATACATGTCAGTTAGTGATTAGCATACATGTATGGTTGAAACAATAACATTCATGGATTAGTTACAACTCCAAAAAAGTGCTAACAACCGATTTTTACTGTTGAAAGCTCTTCTCTTCTAAAAAAGATTTCATATAAAGAAACCACTATTGGCACGGTTTGTATAAAAGTAATAGAAGTAATTGTTTTCCAAGAACGAATGGTACTCGACTGAAGAACTGATGATGAACACAATCGGAGATCGACCGGTCTTACTACTTCGGCCACCAAGCATGTTTAAGGGCATGATATTTGAAACGAAATTATAGACTACCGACTAACATTTATCGATAAGCAAAGTTTAGTTGTCTACTTTACATTTCGAATAATGATATTTAAGAAAATTGCTAGTTAGCAACATGAATTTAACCCAACACTATTGTATTCTCTACTGCTGCTAAATAAAACAAAATGCTTCTAGGCCTCTTTATCTGGAGTTAAAACCTCTTCTTGATTAAAATTAGTGAGATGAATGGTGTAAGTTGTCGGTAGCAGGAGTTGGAGCAGCTAAAGTTAGGTGGATTCACAAAACGTGGTTGGCAGTTTATAAGACTTTCCTAACTATAGTCCTGCAGGGAGAGCGGGTTAAGCTTCCGGCGGTGAGTAATAAACGCGATTAAGCTTGAAACAACATCAGCTGTTTATTGTTTTCTTTGGGAGGATTGTAGCAAAGGCTTTGATAGAAGGAATGTAAAGCTATAAAAAATTCAATGCACACCTAACTGATGTGATTTTTCCGAGCTCAACCATTCTAGCGAACCGTAATAATTGGAAGTAAGAGTATTACGTAAATTACGTATTACGAATGATGTATTTATTTTTGAACATCGTGTAAATGGGCACATAATTATAGCGATTTGTATGAAAAGGCTATGAGTACGTAGATTATTATTATTATTACCTGTATCACAGCATTATGAACATTGTATGTACACATTGATGCATATGTATCCGGACACGTATCGAGAGAGAAACACCTGCCGCACAATAATTTGTTCCCAATAGACGGAGTGTTAGCATACCGTACGGAACAAAATACTGTGCGGCAGGTGTTTCTCTCTCGATACGTGTCCGGATACATTTGCATCAAGGTGTACATACATATATTCAATTCTAGACTATTGTATCACAGTACAAGAGTGAGCGAACGAATATACTGGCCGAGTTTTTTATCTTCAGACAACGGCATATCTCTAATACAGAACATCAAATTAAAAAAAGAGATCTTAATAAGATTTGTTATAATGTAGGGGGCCCACCGAATGGTGTCGAACTCGATCTCTGCCCACCAGAGTGGGAGAAGGGACAATTTGAAAATCTTAAATGGGAACCGCCATTTTCTATTGCAGATTCTGGTTTTACGCCATCAACTATGTAGTGTTTGTTTGAAACTTCTTTTTAATCTAATCCCAAAAACATGGTTGTAAACGTCTGGAAAAAATACTTAAAAAAAGAGAAAACACGATCCTGTGTTTTTTTATTTCAACATTAAAAGAACATTTTAAAAAGCCATTCAGTAACGAAGAACTGTGCTTTAGCATACCCATTTCAATATGCCCTTCCACTTCGATACATTTATAAATTCGCAATTGTAATGTCTGCACACAACTGATAAGTGTTTCCGGCGTAATTCTTGAGTAAGCGTTGGTGATTCGTTTAATGATCTTTTTCCTCGTGTTTGGCACCTTTGTATAAGCTTCAGACTTTAAATGACCCCACAAACAGAAGTCAGAGGAAGTGTGATCTGAGGATTTTGCAGGCCAAGACACTGGACCACCTCTTCCGATCCATCGACGATTGTAGGTGCGATCTAATACTTCTCGTGCAAATCTTGAATAATGTGCTGGACAACCGTCCAAAATGTATCGAAGTGGAGGGAAACATCTTGGAACAAATTTTCTGAAATGGGTATAAATAAAAGTTTCTTGTGGCTTTTTGAAATGTTATTTTAATTTTAAAATAAAAAGACACAAAATCAGGTTTTCTCTTTTTTGAGTATTTTTCTATACTTACGTTTTTGTTTTTTGGGATTACAGCGCAATCTGTTACGAAAAAAAAAGTATTCAGCAACAACCACATACTTGATGGCGTAGAATCCGAATCTGCAATACAAAATGGGGATTTCTCTACCTGCCTCTCTGCGAGGGGTGAGGCAGGGGGATCGAGTTCGGCACCATTCAGTGAGCCCCCTACATTATAGCAAATCTTATTAAGATATTTTTTTTTGACTTGATGCACTGTCTTAGAGATATCCCGTTGTCTCAAGATAAAAAACCTACCCAGTATGTACCTAGTTCTTAATTGCTAAAAATCTGGGGAATGAGATATGCTTCAAAGTAAGGTCACCGCGGGCACACAACATTTAATCAATTCTGCAAACATTATGATTTTAAAGAATGTGAAGAATGAATAATTCTATAGAAGAGACAAGAAGGATGTTCACGCCTATACATATACAGATGTACATACATATGTATTGATATATACATTTGGAACTGCATAGGTTCTCGTTAATTGAGTCCGGGACACATTGATTGTCTCATTCGAGTGAAACAAATGCGAAGATGAAGAAGTTGTTAGTTATATAATGGTTTAAAGGATAAGAAATACCGTAAGAATATTGTGTATAACAAATAGTCCGGATACCGAGTTAGAATTATCATATAAACATTACATCAGTAAGTATAAGGATGTAATTATTACATACGTGCACGTACATTGCTACAGAAAAATCAAATTGCGCAACATCGATTTAAGTGCGAAACCATTGCTAGAACTAGTTTACTTAATGTAAGCAGCAGTGTGAGCTTGTTACTGTAACTGAAATTAAAACATCTTTAATCAGTGCATTGTAAACAAAACGAGAGGGAGTAAAGCCGACTGGAAAACAGACGACAAGGAAGAACAAGACATGAGACAACAAACGACAAGTTGTAGTATAAAAACACTACTACAGTATACGCATTTCGAATGATGCCCTTTAACATCACACTATAACAAATTCAAGTGTAACACAATTTTTAGTGGAATAAATGTTTATGTTACACAATAACGCTTTCGTGTTAAACACGAGATTTTTTACGTTTCCCGTTTTTCTATTTTTCTTCGTTTTAATAATTCCTTTACAGAGCTGTAGGAGAGATACCTACGCGTTCTGTGTTTATTTTAATTCTATCGCCGTATACTGGCGGCCACAGGTACTGCTTCTTGATCGAACCGGTTAGCCGATTGGAGAGAGCGGGATGGTGAATCCAACTGATGGTAAAGAATCGTAACTGGGCACCGGGTTCGTATTATTTTACATATTTATTATACGGCCGCGTAGAGGCCACAAGTGAGTCCACCATTCCAAGTTCTACGCTATTTACGCACACATATGGAGTACGTACCTTATACTGATGGTACAGACTGCTATATGTATGTATACACAAACGTCATACGTTATTCCAGTAATTTCGGACAATTTATTGTTTATATGAGTTCCACAGCCTCCTAACAAGGATCATAAAAGTCGCCGGAGAAAATTTTCGCATGTTTATGATTCTGTTTTTAAGTCGTTTACAAACACGGCGCACGTTAAAATTCTAATTAACGTGTTAGGAATTGTTTTGTCTTTAGACATTGTGAGTTTAAATTCGTTGATTGGAAGTTTGGGCTATGTGTACGAAAAACAACGCCAGCAATATAAGAAGAAAACAATGTCTTCAGAAAATTGATATAACGACGAAACTTTGTTTGGTAAAACCACATACAGAAAAATATAGTTGTTTGTATGGCACATGAGTGAAGTACAATAAACGGTACAGATTCGAATTTCAATTTTTTTATACGCAATATTATTTTTTGCATTTCTTTATATGTGACCTACCAATTTTAAATCACGAATATTTTGTAGGACGAAGTAGTGAAAGATACTACTGCCGATTGTACATAGAAGGTGTCCCAATATAAAGACAGTTGAAATTGTACAGGTACTTCTAAGATAACTGTCATATATGATCCCTGACTATAATACACTCAAACACTGGCCAGGCAGGATTCTCACTTTCAGTTGAACTTATCGCTTCAGGTATCGTTTCGGGTTATTAGAGAGAGTTAAGCGTTTTAAGCAATTGATTGCAATTTTTGCGTTTAACAAAATCAATGCTGTTTAGCTACTATCCTACGGGATGACAAATTCTACGGATTTTATAAATAAAACTACTTCAAGCACGTGGAAAAGCATGCTATAAGTACTTTGTTGTTAATAATGCGAACGAAATACGCCAAAAGCATATTTGAGTATAGATCGAAGTGATGAAATACCTTCAAGTGGACGTCCAACTACCCATGTTTATTTGTAATTTCGCATTGCTAGATATAAAATGAGATTCTAAGACATAGTTATAGCAACATAAATAGCAAAGAACCGTATATGCGATTCTATGGATATAAAAATGTGTCGAACCACTGCCAATTATGTAAAAATAGCAGAACGTAATTCTAGAAAAACATAACTATGGAGCGTACTTATTAGACCAGTTCTTAAAATGTTGTAGCACTTTCAATATGGTGACCATAAATCCAATATACCTTCCTCGTTTAATTATAGTACTACTATAATGAAAACATTACTATAATGAAAACATTAGTCAACTATTCTCAGTCAAATGAAATGAGTACCGCGTAAATTGTAAAGTCTAAAACTTTTCGATGTATTGATGGTAGTTTTCAGATTCCAAATATCAATTTACTAAAAAGCTAAAGATCGATGTCTGTAATTTTGGAGTATTCCAAGAAACTTGAACTGCGTAACGGTGGAAATTATTTTTTGGGGCATATTTACCTCCTCATTGAGCTCCTTTTAAAAATGAAAATACTGGCCTGGAAAATACGTGTCTGATAATTACAGGTAAATAATACAATATGGTTCAAATAAGGAATCTTTCATATATAGGTAAAGCTACATGGCTTTTGCAACAATGTTAGTATTATCGCAGGCGGCTTTGAACAATTACGTCAAGAGTTAAAGCATTTAATAAATAATAGACTTATTGTGCTGATAAAAATGGCTAGAGGAAAGATAATCAATCAGAAAATTTGTTCAATAATTATAAAATTTTCCAATTACGGAAAATCAAACTCGAAAATTGCAAATTTGTTAGAATTGTCACGATATAGTGTTAGAAATGTGGTTAAAAGATACAAAACTACGGGTTTGGTCACTACAAAGCTCCGAAATGTCAGAAAAAGTAAATTTAGTGAAGCTGATAGACGAGCACTACGAAGAATTATCGAACGTAACAAACGTGCAAATTATTTACAACTATGTACATAACTGCTCTCTGGGGTGAAGTTGTTGGGAGGCAACTTTCTAGGATCTACGTGTCAAAGAGAGGTTCGTAAGGTAGGATTTGGCACTTACAAGGTAGGATATTTTATTATAAAATAGAGTTAGTGAAATTGGAGAAATATTTCTTCTAAAAGATTATTCTCAATTGACTGTTTTGTTTAAGGTAAAAGAAAAGCCTCTTTTAACAATACAGCACAAGAAAAATAGATGAAGATGGTTAAAAGAACATAAAAATTTGACAATAGAACAATGCCGTGCAGTACAATGGAGCGATGAGGTCAGATTCGAAGTTTGTGTACGCGACAGTAGAAGTCGTTCATTATTCGTCGAAAAAATGAAGCTTTCCATTTGGACTGTTGAGAAAAAGTAAAATATCCTGCTTTAGCATCAGGGGTAGCATGTCTACCAAAAGGGTGGGAAAACTTAATTTTATTGAAAGCATAGTGAAGACAGAAGAGTATTTGGATATTTTAGACGAATTGTTGTTACCGGTAGTGAAACAATATTTGACATCCGGACAAGATTTTTTGTTTCAGCAAAACGGGGCTGAATGCCACACTTCTAAAAGATCTTTAAAATAAATGGAAGACTTCAACGTACCACTATTAGAATGGATTTCTAGTAGTCCAGATGTATCTCCTATTGAAACGATGTGACATGAGATTAAGAAGGTGCTACGAACACATCCTGCTAGAACAATATCTGAGTTGAAGAAAAACACTACAGGAAATTTGGGAGTCTTTTACCCCACAAATTTGCGAAGGGTTGGTTAATACAAAGGCAAAAACTGACTATAATAAAAAATAAGGTGATGTTTCCAAGTGGTAAACTTACGAATGGTGGCTATCATATGTTATGTATGTTTTCACATTTTTTTATTTGTTCCATTTTGTAATAAATTAGACTCGAAGTGTTTCTTTTACTTTACAGAGGCTTAAGGTGTTATTACATAAAAAAAAAATAGTTTGTGTGGTACTCGTATTTTGAGAAACGGTGGGCCAACTGATATGGGAAGGGGCTCGTATTTATAATGTTCAAAACATTGCTTTATTAAATAAAGTACCGTGGAATGATTCCTGGGATTACTTTGATAAAAACTTCGTTGCTGTACTAAAAGTGAAATTATATAAATTCGAAACGCACTCTTCAGACTATTGTTTTACTGTTGGCAGCACTGAACATCACTGTGAACATGTGACCAACGCAGTTGGTGTATTGTTACTAGTTGATGAAAAATTATTCAAAATATGTAAGTAGAAGTTTTTTGGAATTGTAATAGCTGAAATAACTTCTAAACTACAGCTTTGATTATCGCAAAAACTTAAATTGTATGTAGTTTACCGAAACAGAAGTTTATTCATCTATCACATCATGTATATGGCAAAACATAATCTTAACGGCTATTGCTTTTTCGACGGTCTATTATTCGTGGGTTGTCATTGATCACCTATGCGGTGCTACTTTGATCGTTGATCAAAAATATTCTAATCCAAATAATCAAGAGACGCAGGAAGATAAAAGTGATGTTGATGATAATTTTGCTGAAGAGGTAGAACAACAAACAAAATGTGCAGAAAGAAGATACGTACTAGTAAACTTTTTTACTAGCCGTGGCAAGCAAACATATAACTATGTGTGCCAAATTACACAAACAGCCCCTTTGTTAATTCAAGGCTACAAGACTTTAAATGACAAAAGAAGGTTTCAGAAAATTCCAAAAGATATTTCAGAAATTGATCGCTGTGACGCGTTTTTGCCAAACCCTGTGGAAGACGAAAACTATGTTGAGTTTCCATTTGCTATAAATACTCAAGAACTGCCTAAATAAGTTAAAGTAAATCTTCATTTGTAAGTTTATAAGCTGTTTTTTAAGTTAAGACAAGTTATGATTGTTAATTACATTTTCTAAACATTAAAAGACTGAAAAATTAAAAAAAAATAATTTTATAATTTTTTTTCGTAAAAAACTATTTTTACAATTAAAAACTTCTTCTGCAGTTTGTTCCCTATTTTCTTACTCTAGAATTCCGACCAGAAACAAGGAGGTTTCAAAGTAACCCCACTTATAGTTTAACATTGATCACCACCATTAATTTTTTTTTCTCAGAAGATAATGAGAAAAATAATCATTTTATTTCAGAAATAGGTAGAATGACCAAATCCGATATTTACATTTTAATTTTATTTCTTTTGCTCTCCTACTTCAGGAGAAAAATACATTTTAATTTTGAAATTGTTCAAAGTCACCCCATTCCACGGTACATAAGTTTCATTAGAACTGACTTAAATTAGATTATTAAAAATTTTAAAGTTAATCTTGAGTTCAACTGCACTGTCTGTTAAGTTAACCGTAGGTTAGCGGCTATTCTGTTGTACCAACTCAGGTCAAGCGATAGTCAGTGGACCGTTCCCGCCGAAGAGTCGGTACGAACGAAACTAGTATGTTATTTTCCTGCTATTTTTTCTACTTGTAAGTCAATTACAACACTCTAAGTCGAACAAAGATCAAATTTATTCCAAAACCTTTACAACATAATTTGGTTTTCGTTAGAACTTCGTCACTGGAATAAACTTGATATTTAATTCGTGTCAAATAATAAATAAATAACTAGCCATGCCTATCAACAAAATTATCTACAGACAAAGAAATTCAGTGATATATAGGATTATGTTTACAAAATAGTGGACAATTTAAGATATTTTTGAAATGTAAAATTATAATAATAAGAATAATGATCCTTATATCAATGTATTTTTTTGTCAAGCTCTAACAATTCTGTTGAAGGACTAGGGAAAAACATGGCAAAAAACCTAGTCAAGAGCTTAATTTGATAAAATTCAGGCGTGATTAGGTGATTAAATTATTATAAATAATACTTAAATTTTCTATATCCGTTGTAAAATTGCATTTCTTTCTTTTTAATGTACATATATCATTTCATATATTAATCTCTTTTTATAACTATTTTCTTGTTTTAAAATCTCAACATTTTCAAAATCAAAGTTATGTCATACTTCTTTAGAATTCTTAGACAAAGCAGTTTCCGCGGTTATGTTATGAATTAGAGTGTTGTAATTGACCTACAAGTGGAAACGATATCAGGAAAATAAGGAATATAGTACAAAATAAGAAAAGTGACACAGTTATTACTAAAAGGACAATAGAAATTTGGCGATTTGGCAAATGATTTTAACAGTACGTGCCGAGAGCTATTGGAAATGGCAAAACATTGAAAAGCAAATATGAACGTAATTAAACTATTACTTCTTAAAAGGGGCAAATCTTGCAACTATGGATATATTTTTTTTCATATCTATAATTCATGACCGCAAACATCCCTAAAGTTATCAGTGTATAAATATCACAAATTCATAATGTACCGTGTTGTCAACTAAGAATGCAAAAAGAGATTTGCGGCAAAAAAATATATTACTAAAGCAATCATTAAATGATGCAGTTTCTTGATTTTCTGGTAAACCAATTGCCTATTTTATTAAATTATTTAAAATACGTGCGAAAATGTCTCCTTACTAGCAAACGAATTCAATAATCATTTAATCAGTGCAGTCCAACAACTTCTAGACAAGCAGCAACATCAGCCTTTAATTGCGACGTGGAAGAAAATAACCAATCAATATATCTAAAACCTATAAGCATCGATGAACTAATTCAAATATCACAAAATTTTAAAAATAAATACTGTTGCAGCTACGATGGCATTCTTGCCAATATTGTAAAACTTTCAATAATGCACATAGCACCCACTTTGCCATATTATTAACAACTCTACGAAATTTTCAGTATTTCCAACTAAATTAAAATTGGCGTTGATAAAGCGAGTATATAAGAAAGGTAACCCAAAAGGTCTTAACAATTACAGGCCGATAAGTTTACTTAAATCTTTGAGTTAGTAATGTGTTCACGATTGTTATGTTTTATGAATAAATGTCATCT